>BQNB010082110.1:0-29426 GCA_026074375.1 Tanacetum coccineum | reverse complement strand
TAGCAGCTAACCTATCTGAACTCGAGTTAAAGAAGATTCTTATTGATAAAATGGAGAATAACAAATCAATTGACAGATCAATTCAATAGAAGACTCTCGAAACATATGGAGATACTGTCACGTTTAAAATACATCAAGATGATGAGGATAAAGACGAAGAACCCTCCGCTGGATCAAACCGAGGGTCTAAGAGAAGAAGAGCCGGAAAAGAACCTGAGTCAACCAGTGCACCAAAGGAGAAGACTTCCAAGTTAACTGACAAGTCTAAAGAAGGGTCTAAATCTCATCACACGTCTATTGGCAAGTCTGCTCAAGAGGAACCAATACACGCTGACGAAGACTTGGAAGAAGCCGCACATCAGGAGTTCGATACAGGATTTACTGAAGATCAATATGTTGATGAGACCACTCACCATCCTGATTGGTTTTTGAAACCATCAAAACCTCCAACTCCCGACCATAATTGGAACAAGACTTTGCCTGCTAGACATGGACTAGTTCAACCTTGGATAAGCACTTTAGCTCGGAATGAAGATCCTCGTAAGTCATTTAATGAACTAATAGACACTCCTCTAGACTTCTCAGCATTCGTGATGAATCGGCTCAAAGTTGATACTCTGACACCAGAATTATTAGCCGGTCCAACATACAAGTTAATGAAAGGTTCGTGCAAGAGTCTGGTGGAACTTGAATATTTCCTTGATTAAGTCTGCAAAGCAACAACTGATCAACTAGACTGGAACAACCCCGAAGGAAAGCAATATCCACATGATCTTCGCAAGCCCTTACCATTGATACCTAATTCACGAGGTCATCGAGTAATACCTTTTGATCACTTCATCAACAATGACCTTGCGTATCTAAGTGGTGGTGTCTCAAGCCGAACTTATGCAACTTCAGTAACAAAGACAAAGGCTGCAGATTATGGATACATCAAATGGATTGAAGACTTCATCCCAAACTTAATGTGGAGTCAAGTGCCGATTGTCTACGACAAACATGCATTATGGGGCATCTCTTACTGGGGGCAAAAACGTCAACAATTCTATGGATTTGTTGTAAACAGGGAATCTTCTTGTGATGTCTACTCTAAACACAGAATCCTTGTTGTTACAAAGCTTAAGATTGTCGAATGGCATAATTACAAACATTTGGATTGGATCACTGTTCGTAGAAATGATGACAAATTATACACATTCAAAGAAGGCGACTACAACAGACTTCGCCTTCAAGATATAGAAGACATGCTGCTTCTTCTTGTTTAAAGCAAGCTGACAAATATCAACGTTGAGGAACATATTTCTTTGGGTGTCTCACTGCGAATGTTTACAAGAAGCGTTGTCCTCATAAGGCATGTGGAAGATCTTCAATTAGGTGTCGAAAGTTATAAAACGAATCTCAACCTCACAAGGCTGGATACTTACAGATCAGATCTCAAACGAAAATCACCATATACAACATACTCCAATCCCAAAGGCTTCATATATTAGAATAAAGACAAAAGAATGATTGATGCATATTGAAGAACTGGCACAAGGTTAGTGACGGGAACAACCAACGATGTTTGGTCCCTTCTCTGGGTGATATTCTTAAGCGAATCAGGATGGAGTACTTGCCTCAGACAGTCTGGAGAAATGTAGCAGGGAAAGAGCAGGAGCTATAATCCAAGCTATTGATTGACAACTCGGGAACAGAAGGTTATTGAGGAGCCTGGAAAAATTCGTTGGTGGGAGATTGTACGGGGGAGACCTTCGGCTGCTGGAAAGGACCATATGATTTATCATATGATGTCCTTATCAAAACCAGGTCAAACCTAGCAAATAATAATAACTTGTGAATTTGTATATATGTAGTGTAGACTTTATAGTGATATTAAGGAGTGCTCGAGTACAAAATTTTCAAGAATTTCTTAGTAAATTCAAAAAAATTCAAATTATAATACCTAGCACTGTCTTATATACCCTCATAATTTGAGGGGGAGCATTAAAATGTTCCTATTAGATATTGTGTAACATTTTGTCCCCGAACGTTTAATCAATTGATATCCAAAATATCAAGGGATTAACATTTTGGATAAGGGGAGAAAATGTGATTAAACTATGATTAAAACTGAATCTAATTTGTACTGAAATGTGATCATATAAAATGGACTCAATGCACTCTACACTTAGCATGTACTACGATTACGGTGCACATGTTAAGGGGGAGCTTTTAGTGATTATGAAAAACTCTCAAAGTGTAAATCTTTTGATATTTATATCAAACACTTTGATTGAAATTTTCAATGTTTTTGGTTTTGATTGTGATGGAATACCCAAAAGACCGACCATGTACTTAAATTTATGGAGTTATAAGGTGGTTAGGCATAGGTATTCAAATCCCATGATCCAGCCAGAACCGGAGGGATCTACCCAGGGATATCCACTAGATAGTGTAGAAGTCCTTAGGTATGATACAAAAGGAGAAAAAGTGAGAATCAGGAATAATGCCGACTGAGATGGAGCTAGCACTGGAATAAACCCAACAAGGTGTTAGTTATGAAGTCTCGGTAAGCATTGAAGGGGTTAAAGAATGAAAAAGAAATGTAAGGATAAAGGGTGAAAAGAAAGAAGCCCTCCATACACTTAGGCAGAAACCGGGTCAATACATAAACTATCAGAAACACTAAGTTGTTGTCTGACATTGAAGATAGTCATGGACCCAGTGACGCTATGCACAACCCTCCCTAGCTACTCAAGGTCTCTCAACAGACTCTTGTTTCATTTCTCACAGAGATTACACGCATTTCTATCGACTTTCTCACTCCGAGTTAGTTGATATTGAAAAGGTGGCAGTCTGCTCCAGCCTCCGATCACTAAAACCAAAGTGCACTATTGAGTCTAGAGCCAAAAGAGATCATCTATAAATCTCATTAGGACACTTGTTAAAATTATGCTTTCTTAGTCACACAATGTGAATAACAAGATATATATATATATATATATATATATATATATATAGATCTATATATATATATATATATATATATATATATATATATATATATATATATATATATATATATATATATATATATATGTATATATATATATATATGTATATATATATATATATATGTATATATATATATATGTATATATATATATATATATATTAAGAGTCCTACGCATTATCCTTATGATTTTGCCAGAACATCCGAGTGATACTTAAGTATTCACAGTGAAGATGGAAATCCTGCTTGAGCCAACATCAAACAAGCTCATGGTAGGTGACTTGTGCGATTCTATATGAATCAAACTTGTGACAACTGGAAAGAAACGATGGTGCGATTCTACAAGAATCAAACTTGTTCCAGTATATGGATTAACGGTTGATGATGAATTTTTGAAATGATTAACACTCTCGATGTGTCACAAAACCACTTTAGCAAGTGACACGTCGATTGATTTTTCAAATCGATTTTTCTATTCAATCGGTGAGATAGTAACTCACTGGTTCACTCTTATCGTGCTGTCTGCTTTGAGACATTCCGGTAATGAGAACATGCTGAGTTTGATGAATCTAATGCATATGTGTTAGAAAGATTCTATACTTCAGCTGGAAATCCTATCAAGGAGATTCTTCTTAAATTGAATCTACCTGATCACAGGTCGATCCTCACGGATTCGAAGGTTACTCCAACCAAACATGGGCGAATGACAAAGCCATATTCGTCCCCCCGCTTTATTGCTAACTGTTTTAATGCAGGATACTTAAAGATGGAGGTGAAGGTACCTGATTCCAGCTGACTCACAAGATTCATAGCCACATGCTCATACCCGACCGACAAACATAAAGACATCATGAAAGCTCAAGTACATGTTTCAAGACTTCCGCTACTCTGATACCGAACGTCTTTCTCGAAGTGACAAAGTGTTATAGTTAAAGAACCTCAAGAAAGATGCAATATTAAAGCTTTTCAAGATAACATATCAAGAAAGGTATGAGCATGTCGGTCCAGAAGTCACAAGTTCACAAGATGGCAAAGTTTACAAGATGGCGAATCGAGATTATGCTTGGTTGATGATCTCAAGGTGTTCAAGATCACATTTTCACATTCAAGTCAAGATAAAGGAACAAGCTCAAGCCTAAAGTCAATGATCACTACATCAAATCACAAGTTAATGATAGAAGTTAAAGACTACGAGCTCAAGACTAAAGATAAAGCATAGTATGCTAGGTTTAAGTTTTTGTAAAATGGAGTGACCTCCCTTAGGGGGAGATTGTTAGGAACACGAAAGTGTCGGTCACTTCCATAGATAATTGTAGTTAGCTCGTTAAGTTAATTTTTGGAAACTTACTAGGCTAGTTAGCTAAAGCCCATGGACAAACCCATGAAGGCCCAAGCCCATGTCCACATGTAAGTATTTATACACCTCTCCATGCCTTGGAGAGGTGGTTGGTTGTTCATTTTTCACACACTTATGCATTTCATTTCTATGTTTACTTTCTCTCTCTAAGTGTTCATCCAACCCACTCTCTCTCTAGAATCACCTCTCTTTCCCTCTCATCAAGTATGTTATTAGATTAGTCTTTAAAGTTTTATGAGATGCAATGTTTATGAAAACGGTTATAGTCCAGGTAAAATATACAACCCGGTTCTCTATAACCTTGGCTCTAGATACCAATCTGTAACACCAACATATGTAGCAGCGGAAAGGTAATTGGGAGTGTTACTTCATAATACAATAGCACAAGATACAAGAGAACGACCTCTAAATGAGTCGTTTAAAAGATAACCTCGTTGATTTGATTAAAATAAATAAGTTGTAACATTGGTCCCATAATTTTGCATCGAAAAGTAAAATATAGTTTAGTACATCGAGGAAGATAGTTTTAATGCAAGCAGAAAATCCATGAAAGTGATCTTGAAAGATGAGGACTCCATGCACCTCAAATACATCATAGCAGTTAAGCACCTGAGAAAATACATGCTTAAAATGTCAACATAAAGTTGGTGAGTTCATAGGTTTAAATAAATAATAATTGTGGACCGCAAGATTTAAATTGTAAGACATGTACACATATAATGTCAAATAAAATTGAAATTTGATTGCACTAAGCTCATGGCACCGAAATGAAGACATTGTATAAACATAATATTTTTCTGTTGAGAGGGTCCAACCCGAGACCCTCTTGACTTCGATATGGTATACGCCCATTGGCCTTGTAAGGGACCAATCCTGGACGGGAATGTCAATCCCAATATATCTATTTATAATACACGCGCTTACACAAGGTAATTAACGGTTCTTGATGATGGGCGTTGTGGGTTGTCGGTACTTAGGCGCATCAATAATCATTGTAAAAATTGTAATGTATTGTACTTACGTCCAATTGGAAAAACAAGCAATGTATCTCACCTCAAGATTTGTAAAATAATTGTAAAACAAGTTAAAGCGGAGCTATAAACTCACCTCAAGTGAAATGTATTGATTTTAGGAAATCAACAAAGGAAATCGTCACAATATGTCCGGCACGTAACCTATTTAATTATAGGTCGATTTAGAATAATGCAAGCGTAATAAATGATGCACTTTATTTTATAACGTTATATCACCACCTAATAGTTTGTGTTTTAGTTTTATAAGTCAAAATAATGTTTATGTCAAGTTCGTCATTTAATATATAAGTATACACATTTGTAATATTTTCTAATAGCCAAAGGTTAATTATAGTCTATCTCGCTCGATTCATTATTTTTAGTATTTCATATAGTCAATTTAATTATAGTCTAATTAGTTTATAAAATAATATTTATAAAGTTTACGACGCGTATAAATATTATATAAGTGAGACTACATTATTTTTTAAGGTTTTTATAGCTCAAACGGACCCGAAAACACCCAAAAACACTAATTTAAATTTCTAACAGCTCCTATTAATTAACGGAGTGTATCTCCTTCGTTATAATGAGTTACGGGTCGTTCAAACTTGAGGATTTAACGGCAAATCATGACCTAACAAGTTTTCTTTTATAAATATTTCCTGACTCGGACCCGAAAGGGGTCAAAAATATCAAAACAGAAACTGTACAGCTTTTATATAAAACTGTTTTTGCCGAAAACGTTACTAAACTTATTTTGACCGTATCTCCTTCGTTATAAGTCCGTTTTTCGCGTTCTTTATATCAAAATCGTCAAGAGAACGTATACTAACATATTCTTAGAGTTTTAATTTGTCAAAACATTTTTAAACCATCCCTATGGTACGAACTGTTTTGGACAATTTTTATACATTTCTTAATCTACTAATTTAACTTCAATCACAACAACAAAAATCCTTCTAACCTAATCCCTTCATCCACTTTTACAATTATTCACCACAACAACAAATCCAATCTATCTTAATCCCATCCACCACTTCAACAATATTAACTAATATTTCAAGAACAAGAAATTTAATATATACAACTAAACTAAGCTAGTTTATAAATTACCAATTCAATCAACAAGACATATATTTTAGCAAGTAACTTGTAATATGTCAAAAATAATTATTTCAAATGTGTATAATTTATTTAACATTTTATTGCAAGTAATATATATATATATATATATATATATATATATATATATATATATTTATATATATGATATTTACTTGTTTTCTTTGTAACTCTTTTTAAAATACAACTAGTTGGTTATATAACATGAAAATCAAGATGTTTATAACAAAATATAAGTAATGAAAGCATGAGAAAGATTATGATACCTTGAAGATGAGGTATGGCAAGATTAGCTAGTTTAACACCTAAATCAAACCCCCAAATTATGTTTGATTATCACTAAACCATTTAGAACTACTTGTAAATCACTTGATAAATATCAAAAACCCAAACTCCTTGGTTTTTCTTCTTGGTGCCGTGAGTTGGAGCTAGAGAGAAAGAGATGGTATTTTGTTTTTGCTAAGTGAATTATGAGGGAAGTGTGCTAGTTCTTATATAATCAACAAAGCATTTTCAAACTCCAGCAACCGGTTATATTCATTCTGAGAGGGGGCATGCTCCAGCATGAGTCTGATGTCCGACCAGTAAGTCCCCTTTGCCTTACCGAGCAGATAAGGGCTATCGTCCTGCTCGAGGCGTAGAATGCGATTTCGCATTGACGCCTCAAAGCTCCGATTTATGTAATCTTGACGAGGTGGCCCCGCTTCATCGCGCGCCGCCCCCGAAGAACGAGCCGACGTTCCCTCTGTTTCCGATTCTTCCAGTAAGACATTGATCTCGAAGGAATCTTCCTTCCAGGAGGGAGAGTGTGATGGTCCTCCGGAACCAGAATGGGAGGTATCAAGTAATTGTTTAATTAGAGGAGACAAAACATGAATGACTAATGAGGAACATGGTGGCGTTGGAAAGGGGAAGATAAAAGAGAAGAGGTGTTGCTTGCTATATTGGTAATACCCATTAGACCTTATGTTTTATGCATGGTTATCTTAAAGCTAAATAATATTATGTTAAGCATGAGGAGGGGGGTTTGAAATGTTTTTAGGAGAGGGAAGATTTAAATTTTGAATAATGGTATAAGTGTGTTATTATGTATAAGTATGAAGAGGTGGTATGGTTTACATGCATGCATGAAAGTTCATAATGCAAAACGTAAGCGTTTTACGTAAACTCGCAAAATAAAATATGTGACTTATAAATTATATTCGTAATAGTCATATAACACATATTTAACGTAAACTTATATTCATTTAATGCCGGTTTACGTTTAAAGTTGTTTTTCAGTTTACGCGATTTAACTTAACGGTTATAATTAAAAGTAAACACGTAAAGGTTCAAAGTAAATAGTTTTGAGTTTATTGACGTAAAATGACCTGAAAATATGAATTGTCACACGTAAGATATCATAACAAATTTTTTTAATAGAACCCTTATAATTCAACAAACTTTGATGAGTCGTTTAAGATCCTCTTAAAGTAATGATACCGGGGTTAGGGAAAAGCATGAAATTTATTCCACAAACTTTGATCAATTGTTTAAGATCCTACATGAGCAACGTCTATTTATTGTTCCAGTTAAAAAAACTTATATGAAAGTCAAGCGAAATTCATGTGAGCGCGTTAAACCAAGTTATATGGTAGTAAGGTATCCAAAATTTCAAGTTGAGGGTACTATTTTGCACCCTTAAAAGTTCGGGGTACTAGAAGATTCGGTTGAACAACTCCAGGGTACTATAATAGATTTTGGCCTTCTTCTTATATCTTCACAATGCCACTAGTACACAATTTATAACCAAATGAAAGACCCCCAACTAGACATGCACAAACCGGTTAACCAGTTTTGGTTTTGGTTTTGGTCAAACCGTAACCGGTTTTTGTCAACCCTCCGAAAAAACCTGTTGGACCGGTTAACCGGTTGGGTCCAAATCGGTATTCGGGGGAAAAAACCCCAACCGGTTCCCAACCAGTTTTTGCCGGTTAACTGGTTTTTATTTTTTATTTTTTTTGTTTTTCGTCGTGTTATACAAAATAAACTCAATGAACTTTAACTTTTATTTAATACAACACATAATACATCAGAAATGAAATACATCGGAAAGGAAATACATCAAACATAATACATAAACTTAAAACATAATACATCAGAATTCGGAAAGCTACTCAGAAGTGATTTCAATTTCTTCTCCGGATCCGTTGGACCTAGCTTCGCTAGCAGCTTCATCTACTGCGATTTCTTCAAAAAGTAATATCGCTTCATTCGCTAGCACCTCTTCATCGAAGATCCCTTCTTCAAACTCTAGGGCGTTTTCAAGATTTAAGGTATGTTGTATTCGATCGGTTGTGACCAAGTGATCCTTCAAACACATACACATCTCCAAAGACTCTTCGGATTGATAATACCCTTCCACTTGTTTAAAAATACAATTCGTAAGCTACTAAAGTAGCTTGTACACTTAGTATATCTCGGGCCATTCAGGATAGAACGGGAAAGTCTTGTTCCTTTGCTTTCCAAAAACCCAAAACATCAAAAGTTCTAAACTGTTCGGTAGGAATATGGGAAATAAAATCGGTTGTGACATATCTCTCATATTCGTTGCTCGCTAAACGATCATTCTTTGCCCGTTTGTTGGAATTTTCTCTTAACCGGTTTAGCAATTGAGTCATCGGATTCCCTGAATTCGACCTCGATGAAGAAGCCGCACTCGTTGATTGAGTTGGGTTACCATATTTCAGAAAATAAATATTATACAAACCTTCCAAAGATTTGTTGAACCGTTCTTTTGCCTTAGTTGCAAAGTCATCGTCAAAACACTCCAAATCAGTTGAAATTGACTCGATAAGTAACTCTACCCCGCTTACATTAAAACATGGATTCAAAGCGGCCGCACAAGTAATTATCGGTGGCATTTTTTCAAAATATTTCCTAAGCTTTGTTTTCATTGGTACAACCATACTTGCATATATATCACCATTAAATTCAAATTCGGTTAGTTTTGTACACATGAAGAATATTTGTTGGAGTACCTGTGAAGATGTTAGATAATAAACCCTCGATAATATTTTTGTGGCATTGTTAAAAACTTCAAGTAATCGGGTTAGATAGTAACCTAATTTTCAACCAAAAATGGAGTACACTTACCCGCATCGGACAAAGTCTCATGAAAATATTGCAAAGACATTTTTTGTTTTAGACCACATTGGAACATATGATAAGTGAAATTTCATCTTGTCTAAACGTCTCAATTAGGTGTTAAACAAGGTTTCCCGCTTGTTTACACAACTGAATATAGTCAACATATGTTTTAGTACCCGATTTAAATATATCTTTTAACATTTGTTTAAAAGATTCTTTCATGTGATCTATCGGGAGCATCGCTAATCCAACTTGCACAACCAAGTTAATGATGTGTGCAACACATCGACTATTATAAAATATGCCGTCCATATGTGGACCGTATTTTAATTGTAGTCTACCAATGGCTTTTGTATTGTTGCTTGCATTATCCAACGTTATTGAAAAAAAATTTCTTCCAAATAAAATTTTATGAACACTTTCCTCAACATCTTAAACAAAGCAACTCCCGTGTGAGGAACCGGAAAGTCTTCAAATGCAATGGTACGCTTCATCATTTGCCAAGTTTCAGGATCAATCTAATGAGCGGTAACATAAAGGTACGAACCGGACAAACCATGAGGAGCGGATCAAACATCCATTGTTATGTTGACACAAGCATTTAAATTCAAAAAACCATCTTTTAATTATTGTTTAGCCGTTTTTCACAGTTTCATTGCATCGCGTTTTAGAGTAGTACGACTTACATGATTATACTTTGGTTGGAGATGGTTTTGAAACACCCTCGTCATTCGAGAGTTGTCAAAGTGGTTGAACGGCAAGGCTTCTTAAATCATCAAACCCGCGAATTGTTCACGAACAACATCTGAATTGTACACAAAAATACTCCCATCTCGAGCCATAGACGATTGACCCACTTCCGGAACCGACTTGAGTGTTTCACAATACTTTTGGTTGATATGAGCCTTCAACGTCGAGTTGGATCCCGCCGAAAAAAAATGAAAGCAATGCTTACATTGAGCCTTGGTCGTGCCATCCAACATCTTACAAAGGTTGAAGTTACACCAAATAGCGGGGTTTCGGGAGCAAGGTAAAACTTCAAGAATCATCGGTGCACTGGTAGAACCAACACTGGTGGTAGTTGAACTGGATTGAGTTGTCATTAGTGAAAGAAATTCGGTTTTACTTCTAAGAGTGTTTTTTGTTTATGATTGTGAAAGTTGTAATTCAACGAACACAAAACCTCTTTATTTATACTAAACATACAATGACAAAATGATAAATATTACAACTAGAAATTCAAAAAAGTGCTCCTCCCTGGTCCTCACCCATTTGAAATTTGAAATTCAAATTTTTTTTTAAAAACCGCCAAAAGCCTGTTAGAAACCGGTTAGTCCAAACCGATTGGCCAAACCGGTCAAAAAAAACCCGGTCCAAACCGGTCTAAATTTTGAAATGCCAAACCGGTTGGGAACCGGTGGTTTGGCTAAAAACCGAACCGGTTTTTGTCAAACTTGGTTTTGACCGGTTATGATTTTTGGTTTTTTGTTCATGTCTACCCCTAACTGCTTGACAGTTAACTTATTAAAAAGGAAATGTGCATGGAAGTTGAAACATAGGAAATAAAACATGTGTGCATAGTACTTCCACGTACATAGTGAAGTGTATGCTTATTAATTGCCTACAAAATAGGAACATGTCGACTAAAACTACAATGCAAATAAGAGCAGTCTTGACTCCTTCAATCTACTCAGTTTAACAACGAGCTAGAACACTTTGAACTGGTTAGGGCCTTTGATCCATGTCATGACTGTGGGACAACGGTGTTATCACCCAGTTTGTACCGGATAAAAAGATACGACTTTGGAGGCCCAAATAAGAACTTGTAGGCCTGCACCGAACGGGCCCAAACTGTGCTACTACCAGGTCTTTAGGTGAATCCTATATATTTTCCGTCTTCTGCAGGTCAAATTTATTGCTTGTTTTCACTTCAAAATCATTTTCGAAATTAATTGGGATGCAATCTAAATGAATATAAATGCATGTAATTTAAGTCGATGCATCTCAAATATGTGATTTTTCAACCAGCAATTTTGCTTCGTGAAGCAAAAAAGTTGTGTATAACAAAGTTATGTCGTGCTGGGCATAATATTAGGGGTGAGCAGAAAAACCGAAAAAACCAAAACCAAACCGAAACCGAAAAAACCGACCAAAACTAGAAACCAATGGTTCGGTTTTTACTTTTTCAAAAACCGAAAACTTTCGGTTCGGTTTTGGTTTTCGTCCAAAAACCAAACCGTAAAAACCAAACCGAACCATTTTTATTATATAATAATTATAACTAATATAATATAAATAAATAAATAATAATCAAATTTTTTAATTCATATTCATTTTGAATGTGGAATTATAATATATATATCTTAATGTTTATATGTATGTTTGTCATGTGTGTGTTTATTTGACAATATATATCATTACATATGTGACAATGATTATACTATGTGTATTTTCACTTGCATGTGTGTGTCTCATTTATATGTATGTAATTGTAGAAATTCGGGGTAAACATTAATAGGCTTAGATTGACAAAAAAGAATAAAGAACAATAACCAATTTTTTACGTAAAACAAGTTTGTTAGTATAAATTGGCCACACCAAAATATAAACGGTTTGAAACCGAAAAACCGAACCGAAACCGAAAAAACTGAACCGCCAAAAACCGAACGGTTTTGGTTTTTGGTTTTATAAAAACCGAATATTTCAGTTGGGTTTTGGTTTTAGCCAAAAACCGACCCAAACCGAACCGTGCACACCCCTACATAATATTATGATGGGTGCAAGTAGACGTGCGTAAACCGGTTAACCAGTTTGGTTCGGTTTTAGTCAAACAGGAACCTGTTTCGGTCAAGAACCTGTCGAAACCGGTTTGAGAAAAACCCGAACCGGTTTTGGGCGGTTCAAAATTCGAACCGGTTCAGAACCGGTTAAACTCCCGAATAGGTTTGAATTTATACGCAATAAACCGAATAAACTTCAACTTTTATTTAATAGAAAACTTAATACATCGGAAACGAAATACATCGGAAAAGAAATTACAACATAATACATCGGAATTGAAAATACAACATTGTGACAACCGTGATTTGAGCAGGATAGTTTATACCTTTAGAAATGGCTAAGTGTTCATTTTGTATGTTTCTTGCGTGCTATGTGTTCTATATGTATGTTGAAGTGGGTTACTTATGTGCATGATGTCATTTTAGAGGTAAATGATCATCTTATTTTGTGGGCATATGAGTTTGGTGTTAAGTATTCCATTTGTTCACGTGTGGTGATAATGGAAATGAAAGACGTGTTGCATGCATTGCTACGTCAATTCTTGGTGATTAAGTGTTAAATGTTTATGAGAAATGTGACATTTTAGAAATGAAATATGTGAGTGAAATATAGAAGTTTGTAGCAAACTTTCTAAAAATAGAAAGTGATTTGGTGAAATGAAAGTTATATTTAGAAAGTTTAGTAAGTAACGTTTAAATAAAAAGGTTTAATAAAACTAGCTTAGGTTTTATAAAAACTTAAGGTAATGAAGTAAACAAGTTAATTAATAATTTAATAAAAAAAATATAAAAAAATATATAAGGGGCGTGTGTTTGGACGACAAGGAAAGAAAAAGAAAAAAAGAAGTTTTATCCTAAAACCAACTCTAATTAGATTAGGACTCAAACTAAATACCTATATAATCAAAAACCCTAGCTCTCTTTTCCCCCTTTGCTTGTGTCGTGCGATCTCCCCTCCTAAAAACCCTAAGGATTCAATTTTCATTAAAGATCCAAGAACAATCAAGAGTTGTGATTTAGGTGCTAAGATTCAAGGTAAGTGTGTTTTTCATAACTAGATTTTATTATTCATGTAACCCTAATTATGATGGATCTAGGGTTTTAATTAAAATACAGAATGTTTATGATATATTATGATTGTAGTATGCTTAGGATTGAATTAGATGCGTATGCATGCTTGTGGTTTGGTTAGATTTGCGTTAAAACTTGATTTAGGGTTGAGCAGAATTTTGGGTCGTGTTCAACGACTGATATCTAGATGATAAAAGCGTGTATTGATATGTTTCTTGAGTCTATGAATAAGCCAAAAGAGTCTACTTTCCAGAAAATCTGGCCTCGAAAGTTTTTAAGGTCGGGAAGGCATTCAAATAATTTTTATACTAAAAGTTATTAAAACAGTAAATACGGGTCAGAATTAGGTCATGTTTGTGAGGGTGAAACCCTAACTTAAAAGTGGAATTAAGCTTAGCCCTTCTACAGTAGTTAAGTTCCATATGTCTATTGATAATCCTGTGAAAATTAGCCTCTGAAAGCATGTCTAAGTATGGTAGTTAGAGTGATATATTTTGGTGTGCAATCAGATCCGAATTAGGACAGTTTTGAAGTTTGATTTTATTTGAGTTAGTTACACATGTAAGTAATACTTGGGAATCACAAGGTAGTTAATATACTCATAAATGAACATGGGTGATTTTTGGTATAAATTATGAAGGTCATTAAGTAAGGGTTTTGAGTACGTAAAGAGACACTAAAATTCTGCAATTCTGATTTAATTATAAGTAGCTAGTGTAAAGTGTTAATGAGATGGTTAAGGTTGGGCATGGTGTCGGGGTGACCCATGATGGTTAGCTAAACCCTTAGACATCCATCATATGTGTGTTACATGGACTAGAGCTTTTAGCTTGGTCGCGTGTAACCGTGTTTATTTATTTGTATAGTTGCGTGTTGAGATTTGGAAGCTGCGTTTGAGTATTCAGGTGAGTTTCATAGTCCCTCTTTTCACATCGCTTTTAAATTGGGATGGAAATGATGCAAATGGATTTGAAATGTTCTAATTACTGTGATTATGTGTCTTTATTTTGAAAGTGTATGGACTTTACTTGGCTATTGTATGTTACGTGCTAAATGCTTATGTGTATTTGGATCGGGGGTAACGTTCCTACCCATTTGTTGTGATATCGGGATCGAGGGTAACGTTCCTACCCATGTGAAGTGATGGTTTTAATGGATCGGGGGTAACGTTCCTACCCAAGTGTTGATACTTGTTGGATCGAGGGACACGTTCCGTTCCCATGCTCGTTATGGTTACATTTGCATGTTAGCTTGTATGATAGTACAGTAATTGTCCTGCCATGTTTGCATTAATCACAGTAATTGTTTATAAGCTTTGATTTTCGTGTCTTAAACCTATGACTCTCACCAACCTTTGTGTTGACGTTTTAAGCATCATTTTTAGGTAAATTATCTTGAGGATGTTGAAGTTAGGAAGGGTGGCAAAGTAGACCGTTGAGGCTTGCATGCAGAGTCATTCTCTCTAAACTTAATATGACATTCGAATTGTTTGATTACATGATTTTGTTGATTTTGTTTAGACTTTTGGATTATGTTTCCTTGTGGTATGACTTTGCTATCTGTAATGCGAAGACTCTTTATCTTTGTTGTTAGATAATTTCAATGAACACTTTGTGTCTCATTTGTTTATCTATTTCGTTTAGTTCTCTCTATTGTTGACACTTGTGTTGTGGTGATATCTATGATGTTACGCCTCGTGTTTCCGCCTAGGCGGGGTTGACAAGTTAAAATAGACGGGGATCCACTTGTTGCGGTGACGGGTTCCTGTATAATTTAATTATCTGGCGAGGGACTGGGCGAGGTTCAAAGCCCAATCTTGGATGACTGAATCTATTGTGTGTGAAGTATGATTAATTTGTTTTGTAGTTTTACTGAATCTATTGTGTGTGAAGTATGATTAGTTTGTGTTGTAGTTTTTTGATTCTTTCATAAACCATGAGTTTTTTATATTAAGATTTTTTAACCGACATTTTAATGTGTATCAATAATATTTTTTCAAGTTTATATGTTTACAAATATTGATATGGTGTGGTTACACCATTTATCTCATTAAATCACTTAATTATCATTAAATAATCGTTACAAGGTCTTGAATTACATGATGATAAATAAGATGTTACAAAAAGGATTATAATAAGCAATGAAAGCATTAGTTTGTGTTGTAGCTTTTTGATTCTTTCATAAACCATGAGTTTTTTTATATTAATATCCTTTAACTAACATTTTAATGTATATCAATAATATTTTTTCGGTTTTATATGTTACAAATATTGATATGGTGGTTACACAGTTTTTCCATTAAATCACTTATTTATCATTAATATAACCGTTACAAGTTTTGAGTTTACAGGATGATAAATGAGATGTTACAAAAAGGGATTATAATAAGCAATGAAAGTATTAGTTGTAACGACTCATACTTTTAATGACACATAATTTTTTAGGCTTTTAATTATATGTGTATGTATTGATTCCATAGCAAAAGTAAAACAAATTTATACTACTTTGTTAATTTTTTTAAGTAATATTTTTTGTCTTAATTTTCTTAGGACTTCTTTTTATAAAAACTCTTAAATGCATCATAAAGTAGTTAAGAATAACCGTTACAAGTTTTGAGGTTACATGATGATAAATGAGATGCTACAAAAGGGATTATAATAAGCAATCACAAATATGAAAGATGATAATAAAAAGTTTAATAAATACATATGCCAAACTTTTTAATACGTTAGATACCTAGTTTGCAAAAGTATTAATCCTAAATGTTCTAAAACAAAAAAACAATTACGTGATCCCAAATCAAGTGATCCGCATATACACAATAAAATTTGCATTTTTCTTGACTATGACCGCCTCATGAAAGACTCGTGAGACCATTAAGCATTCTCACTCGACACAAAACCAGCAAGCTTCCTCTTTTTTATCGGTCCCTACGACTTGGGAAACATTGAAATAAGTTGAACACAATCACATACCAAAAGAAAGGATAATGCAATAAATGATAAGATTTTTCTATGGTGTTCTATGCTACAAACGACTACACAACACTTTTACGTATCATCTCCTCATTACCAAGTTATTCGGTCCGACTCGAATCTACCTCGAGTCCGACCCATTAAACCAAGAAAAAATATCTGACCAAATTAGTATGATTTTCACCCCCGCCATCAATATCTTGATATACCCCGTGAGCATCACTAACCACTTATCAATACTTGCACTAATCACTTATCGACTAACATTAATAATCTTAGAACAACCCAAAATTTTAAAATAGGTTAGCAAGATCTAACACCTCGTTTCTTTCTCAGGCAACCACAAATCAATTTGTATGCCGTTGTCCATAAACGTCATCACGTGTAATATTAGTTAAAGAAAAATGAAAACTTAAAGGAGGAAGAAGAAACTAACCGTAGTGGTTTCGGTGTATTATGGCGGAGGAGGATGATAGTGGTGGCGGCCAAAGATGATGTGATGGTGTAATTAGAGAGATGATTTATTATTTTATTTTATTTTGATTTTTATATCCTTGTTATTATGTGATGTTACAATGTTAGCTTTTACAATAAGCTGTATCAATAACAGCGGTTACAATTTGACTGAATTGATGACAAATATCAATGTTAGCAGTTACAAGTTGACTGTATTGAAAAATGTATATGGTGAACAACATTGACTAATGGTTTGTTACTTTCCTATTAAGGAAATGTTTTTTACCTTTTACTTAATTTTTAAGACTTCTTTATTTAGAAATTGATAATGCTTTATAAAGTAGTAGAGATTAAAATAGACTTCGCGAAAATTAAAACTTGTTACTACCTCCGTCCCAAAATAATTGTTCATCTTTCCTTTTTGATTTGTCATAAAATAATTGTCAATTATTAAAAATAAAGTTGGATTTGTTTAAGTTTACAATATTACCTTTAGTTTAAATTGTTATTTACAAACATAATAGAAAAAACTAATTAATTATCAAAGGGTAAAATTGTTTTTTTTACTTTCATAGAAACCAAAACAATAATTAATGCATTTTTATTAATCTGTGTATTTTTTTATCTGTGAACAATAATTTTAAAACGAAGAGAGTAGTAGAGAAGATCCTTTCTTTATATAAAAACAACAATGTTAATAGATGATCCTTAGAGAAATACCAAATCTTCTAAGACAAAAGTTCAATAAAGATTCTCTTTTTATCATAGATTCAAAGACTCCATCTCAACCCTTCATTTTTTCATCAAATTAAATAAAACCCACTTTCCACCTCTTTTTTTAAAATTAAATATCTCACAAACCGTTAATCGTTACATAAAATGAAAGATACCATTGCAACGAGAATTAAATCAACTTTGTATAGAGGGACACTCTGATATATTTTCGACGAACTTTTTTTTTAATTTTATTTTTCAGTCACGTCTAGAAAGATCACATGTGATTCTGTAAAATCACATGTGATTTGTATCACAAATCATATGTGATATTATTAAATCACATGTGATTCTGATACAAATCATATGTGATTTTTTCAGACGTGACTGAAAAAAAAATCAAAAAAAAAGTTCATCAAAAGTTCGTCGAAATCAAAGTCCCCCTCTATAGAAAGATGATTTAATTCTCGTCGCGATAGTGTATTTTTGTCTTTTGACGAATTATTACCATTTGCAAAGATATTTAATTTAAAAAAGAAGATAAAAGTGAGTTTTTTTTAAAATTTAATAAAAAAATAAATGACTATGATTGGTCCATTGAATCTTTGATAAATATTGAATCTACATTCATCTATCTCTATCTTCTAATTAGTTATCTTCATATTCATCATTTTAATGTACATGTGATAATTTTCAACATCATATTGACTTTTGTAAACCCTTAAATCATTTGCCATGGGTAATCAGTTGTGTGATTGAGCAGCTCTATAAAACTTGTTATCAGACCTCGTTAACGCATGAGAGTTTAATTTAAATCTTACCTAATGTATTTTAACATGTCACAATATATTATTAATTTTAATTATTTAATTATATTATCGAATTTTAATTATTAATTTTAACATAAGTCATAATATATTATTCGAATTTCATAATATATAATACTTAATTATTGAGGTGTTAAATCTATATCTATACTACATATAAAATATTTTAGATCCTCTTTCTTCATTAAATGCAATTTTTTAAGTAATACAAAATGTTATGTATGACGTACAACATTTTACGCAAAAAATAAAAATCTACTAAACATCTATTTCTTCATTCAATGCAAACAATTAAGTAATACAAGGATTAATGCACATTGTACAATCTATACTACTTATAAAACAAAAACATCAATCTCTCTTTTAATGTACAAATTTTTTTAAGTAATACAACTTATTAAACTTAGGGTACAATCCTTAAATGCAACTTGATTTTAAGTAACACATATCATAAAGCTTATGATACAATCTTTAGATGCACAAAATTTATATAGTTTTTAAGTCATACAAATTTTAATGTTATATATACAATATTTAATGCATCAATGCACACATATAATTAGTGTTATAATTAATGCTATTATTAAAATACACATCACTCCAAAGTACAATTAATATAATACATGGTACAAACTAAACAAGCTATTAATCAATAATACCAGAAAACCTTTCTTCTAAGCATTTGTCAAACCCGCACAGTGTCTTAGCTTTTTTATACAACGAACGTGGAAATTGATCATTCGATCACAATTAATTAACATTAAACATCTTATGTTTAAGAACATTTTTTTATAATTACAATCATTATATGACAATGACTCGAAAAACATTTATGATACTTTCCGATTTTGTTTATTAAATTTAGAAACGCAAAAATATAAAAAAGGTGGTAGTATTAACCGGAAACGAAAAATGTGAATGTCACGTGTATTTAAAACAAAGTTTTGGAGAATCAAACATACTTCAAAACGCGATATTTGTATGCATAATACAAAACGCCACACCTCAGCTTATCTTTTTTTGCCACGACAACCGCTTTGGTACTAGCAACGCTCCAGTATTATTATATGAAAAATGTTACTCATAGTCTCACACATAAAGTTATTCAGCATAAAAATCTAGCTATATGTAAAGCTACTGTAACGAAAAATGATGATCAGAAAAATTATTCGTCAGAAATCATGATTGCAGGGTACCCGCCGCTACAACGCGCGAGTACCCTGCTTGTAAGATTTATCTATAATTTTACGTAAAATATTTTATACTTGTAGAGTTATAATACTTGTGTGCGCGCGAGTTTCTATATAAAAATTTCATTATGTATTAATATAGATTAATATTTTGTATATATTTTTGTTGGGCGAATAATTTGACTTTACTTAATTGGCATGATATTAATATTGACGTTCTTTAAATTTAACTATTGATATCATGTTTTGAATATTACGCAAGTTTAATAGCACATAATGACCCTTGAAAAACTGATTTTACAGATACCCTTATTTAAACTTTAAAGAGGAATTACATGCGTCGTTGCTATACGTACAATCTCGTGTATTTATTTTCATCTCATAGTAACTCGTGGGTTGTGCCTTCATTTTGATATTTATATTATTGAAAATAAAGACTTTAGCTGTATTTAATTTCTAAAACCGTGTATGCGTGGATTAAGCTTATAAATACGAATAACATTAGTCTTTTTTGAACGTGGATAATAAAAACAATTTGACCGAATATCCTTACATAATCTCATAAAAATGAATAGAATGAGTCATTCGTATATGTATAATCTCGTGTATTCATTTAGTAGATGATTAGTTGATAAATTAGAGTCTGGAACTTCTAGAATTCAAGAAACGCGTGAAAAGCTACATCAGAACTCACAAGTATCCAAAAGAACATCAAAACAAGTGAAGATCTTTATAAGACCCTAATGATTTATCCTTAGGGGAAGAATGTTAGCTTATGAAGTGTAAGTCATTTTATAGGGTCTTATATGTAACCATTATAATAGTTTAAGGTTTTGATGTAAGTTTATGTTATGTTCTTGTTAGCTTAATGTCTCATGGCTAACGCGTACGGGCGAGACACATTTATGTATAGTAAGAAGTCATGAGTCTCGATTGTAAGGGGATTATAAATACCCTCAAGACCTCATTTGTTGAGGTGATGCTTGAGTTTTCTCATCAATAAACATTTCATTTTCTCTCATCACCACTCTCTCTCTATCTCTCTATAATTGAAAAATGTATTCGGTGGTGTTTACAAGACACTGCCTCCTAATCTACGTGGAATCTAGATAACAAGGGTGATATGTGTGAAAACACATATCCATTTTATATCAAAATAGGCCCTAAAAATACAAAATTATGCTTTAAATGCTTGAATACTGCTTGTTTTGTCTTTATGATTGTGTAGGTGAGGATATTGCAAAAATCTTAAGAAAACGGTTAAAACCGGGAAAACACGAACACGGGAACGGGAGAGCACGCAAAGAGCCAGGAGAAAGCTATCAAAAGTCAAGAATGGTCAACTCACAAAAAGACAAAACCCTAAAAATCCCCAAAATACCCAAAATACCCTTCCATGTTAAACCATTAACAAAACAATCCCTAAAAGAATTACACCGTTAGTCTTGTAGACAACGTCGTTAGTCCCCCCTTGTTAAGTACCAAATCAAGTGATAACCAATTTTACCCGCCAAACCATTGTTACTATTCACCTTCTCCCCCACTCTACTCCCCTGCACCCTCGTCCGTACGAAATCACTTCCCATCACCTCACCTGTCAACATCAAACAGCCACGCTGGCGATCCGTACCCTTACATATCATTATCCAAGGGCCAAGATCAAAAGATAGAGGGAATTGAGAAAAGGAGCGGCTGAGATCATTGCTTAAGGGCTAAATCCTTCATTCCTCTCACCAAACTAGCACATCCACAAGGACGCTCCTCTCTCACATTGGCTATAAATAGAAGAGCTTCATCATAGTGTAGTGGGGGGAGTTAGTTAGTTAGTAGATTTTCGCTTATTTACTTTTAAATGTCCAATTTAATTCTTGTAATTTACTTTTTAAGCATTGTAATCCTTTAATCATTAATAAAAGTCAGCTTTCATTTCAATTCGTGTTTTAATTTCAAAGTTTCATTTAATATTGTTTTAGTTAAATAAGCTCTTAATAAGCTCTTAGTTCTTAATAAGCTACTTTGCTCTTAGTTAAGCTCAAAAAGCTTAACTAAGCCTTTTGGACTGTTAACTCACTCTAAATTACCAATGCTTCTAATTTTGGATGATAAGCTTATTTTGGAAGAGCTTATGGACTTACTGGCTTATTCCAAATAAGCCAGAGCTTGTAGATAAGCTCATTTTGAGCATCTGGGTCCTTGTTTAAGCAAAGGACAAAGGTACTCTTTCTCTTTTTCATTTCCAAGCTTAATTACTGTTTTAGCTTAATTTACTGCTTATTTGCTTAATTCTGCTTAAATCTAGCTTATTATTGCTTATCTTAGCTTAATTGTACTTATTATGCTTAGTTTATGCTTATTTAGTTAAGAGTTAGCTTGAATCTCATTTTTAGTTATTTTTCTTCATAAACTGTTAAAAACAAAAAAAATAGTAGTTTAGCTTATTTTTGCTTATTAGAGCTTATTAACTGTTTGATTTTGCTTATTTGACCTTAATTAGCTTAGTTATAAATCTGTTTTAGCTTATCTCAGCTTAATAAGGTTAGTTTTAGTTTTTAAGGTGAAAATCTAAATTTAAAGGAGTGTTTGGCATTAGGCTGTTTTTAGCTTAGAATAAGCTCAAATAAGCTCAAAGTTGGTGGTTAGGTTAGTTTTAGCCTAGATAAGCTAGGTTAAGTCTTACTTGCTTTTTTTACAGCTTATAAGTAGGCCTGTAACTTAGTTTTCTCTTTTTATCAAAGTTTTTCTAAATTAGCTTAAGTTGCATCAGTCTTTTTCAAATAGCTTTTTCTTAGTCTTAATAAGCTTCAAAATATTTTTAAAAAGTTGGTTTTACGTAGAGTCCTTAAGGTCTAAGTTTTAGGTTTAGCAAAGTTAATTAGCTTAAGATTCAATTTGGTGGCTTATTTTTAAGCATAAAGTTAGTCAAGTGAGGTTGCACTAACTCAGCATAAGCCGAGTTAGTCTTATTAACTTTTTGAGCAATAAGCTCACTTCCCCATAGTTTTTTCTGTTTCAATCTTTCTTTTTAAGTGCTTATCCATAAGTTTAGAATAGCTTATTAAGAATGGATGTTTTGCTTATGTGGCTTATTTCATTAGTTAAGTTATAGTGTTTTAAAGATTTTTTGAGGAAAATAATGTTTAACTTGTCTTAATAAGCTGTTAACAGCTTATTCTTTAAGTGTTTACCATTAAAAATTTCTTTTTATTAAAGTGATGAACAAGACCACCAGCTTATCAACAACTTTGTTTTTATAAGTTTTTGAAAATAAAAAAAAGGAAAATGGAAGTCCCCGACCTCAACACTCTCAACCTTTATAACACACACACTACCACTGCGCCCTTGGGTCTTTTTCATTAAACTCTTGCACTATTTAATCTTTATACTCATTTAGACCCAATAAGCCTAATAAGTTGTTATAGCTTATTTCGTGGCTTATTTGATAAGCTGTGCTTATAAGTTTATTTTTCCTAGGTTTCAATTAGTATAAGCTATTTTTTGTAATTTTTCTAGAATTTTTATAGTTCGTTTAGTATTTTTAAACATTTATTTTCATTAAAAACTTTAAAAAATCATAAAAAAAGGAAAATAATAAAAAAAAAATATAAATCTTTTTTAGAAAATATTCTTTTATCATAAAGTTCATAGGAAAATTAGTTTTGCTTTCATAGGGTTTAATTTGCAAAATTTCATTTTTTAAAGAACGGGATTCGTTCCCGTTCTCGTTTTTCGTGTTTTAACGCTCATTTTAACTCCGTTTTTGTTCTAGTTTTCTTTAAACTTACTTTTTAGTCAAATGGAGTTCATTTAAAAAGAAAATTTTAAGTTAGGTTTAATTTTAGCAATTTAGGGTTTTTGACTTCCGTTTAGGGGTCCGTTTTTGCGTTTTTAGTTAAATTTTGGTTTCCCGTTATTTGTCTTTATGCTTAATTGTTAGAATTTTTAATTTTAATTTTTAAAAGTAGATAATCAAATCAATCTTTTGTTTCCAATTCAAATCATTTTCCGAACATCAAACGTGGTTTCAATTTCACAAGTCGTTGGGGGATAACGACCCGGGAATCATACTTCCCGGTTTATATACGTATTATATTATATATTTTTGTGTTTAAATTGCATTTAATCTTTGTCCTCAAGGATTATTTGTAAATTTCTATAATACTTTGATATATTATATATACGTAAAATTGCTTCAATCAATTTTTGGCGCCGTTGCCGGAGATTTGTGATTAAGATTCTCTCGTTTGAAGTTTGTTGATCGTGATTTGAAGCCCCTTTCGTTTTTGAAAATTTTGTTTTGTTTAAAAAATAAAAAATTTTAAAAATAAAAAGTAAAAAATATTTTTCTTTTCTTTTAGTATAATTATCATATATAAAAAATATAAAAAGAAAAAAGAGAAATCAAAAAGTATAAATAAATGTCCATAATGAAAAAATAAAAATAAACAAAGTTGGTAAAAACACCATAAATAATAACCTTCAAATAGGGATTATCCATTAGTAAGTTCCCAACTTGAATCAAAGATTTAAAAACTTACCATTTGTGTCATTTACGAAATACGGCTCACCTTAAAAAGTAAAATTTTTAAGAGCTACCGTGAAGTAAATTTGATAATTTGGTTTAAGTTGTCTTCTCGTTATCCGTTAAAATAGTTTGTTTAAAAAATAAAAATAAAAACAAAAAAATTAATTAAAAAAATAAAAATAAAAAAAAATAGTTAAATTTTCTTTTACTGACTTTGTCATGCGCACTCGTTTCTCAAACCGCAACCGTAACCATCAACAAACAAGCCAACGGACTGTTTTTCACCATTTCATTTAGAAGAACCTTTTGTTAATCCTCCCATAGTTCCGATGGCTGATAACCGGACTATGGCACAATTGCTCCAAGCACCCACCGAGGGGTACAGGGATGCAATTGTAATTCCTGAAATCAATGCTAATTTTGAGTTGAAGCATGGTTTGATCAATCTTGTTCAAAACAAACAGATTTTTTCGACCATGATAAAGAGGATCACTTTGCTCACATCCGTCATTTCAATAAAATCACTTCAACAATGAGATTCCCGGATATCTCGAGCACGTCAATTAAGCTTATGTTTTTTCCATTTTCTCTTAAAGGTTCAACCCGGATTTGGCTAGAAAAAGAACCTCCTCGGTCAATTTTGACATGGGATGATCTTGTTTCAAAATTCATTAATCAATTCTTTCCTCCTTAAAAAACGATAAATCTTCAGAACGAAATCACGAGATTTCAACAAAGATTTGACGAATCGTTTTATGAGGCTTGGGATCCATTTTATGACCTTCTTCGAGCATACCCACATCACGAATTTTTTGAATTACAACATAATACGTTTTACAATGCTTTGAATGCTAATGATCAAGATTCGTTGAATTCTGCTGCGGGTGGAAACTTTTTGGATAAGATGCCTCGTGAATGCTTGAGAATTATCGAGAGTAAATCCAAGGTTCGTAATTCACGAAACAAGGCAGTCGTTGCCAAAGTGAGTTCGAATTCATCTACTCCCGGAATTTCACCAGATGTTGCTGCTCTTACAACCGAAGTTTCTGAACTTAAGAATATGATGAAGACTATGCTTATCGACAAACAAAAAGCCCAAGCTCCCGCACCCGTAAAAGCGGTCGAGCAGAGTTGTGTAACTTGTGGAGGTGCTCATTCTTATAGAAATTGTCCAGCCACCGATGGCAATGTTAATCGAGACAACATTCAAGAGTACGTTTCACAAGCTGCTGCAGCCAATTTCAATCAAGGAAATACCAATCCTAGACCTCCAAACCGAGTTAGTAACCAAATGGCACCACCAGGTTTTGCTCCGGTGCAAAAATGGTCCCAAAATAGTTAAATCAGAATCAAATCAAGAAACATTTAATCAGGGAAACAATTTTCATCAAAAACATGGTTTTCAAATCAAGTTAATCCTGTGCCCGAATTTTCAAAATCAAGGATTTCAAAACCAACCTTTTCAAGCTCATAATCATCAATTTCAACAAGGGATTCCATCCGAAATTACGAGTTATATGAAAGCTAATGAGTCAATTGTGAGAAATATGCAAGGTCAAATCAATGAAATAAGAAGCACGTTAACTAAACAAGAGGAAAATCTTAGGAAAAATTTGAATAATGACATGCGGAGTATTTTAGGAAGTTTTTTTCAAAATCAAGCCTCAACTTCGGGTACTCTTTCGAGTAACACAATCCCAAACCCGAAGGGTGAGATGAAAGCGATCACTACTCGAAGTGAAGTTGCTTATGAGGGACCCTCGATTCCTACTAATCCTTCTCCTAAAAAGGAAGTAGAACGAGAAACCGAGGAGATAACGAATAAAGAGCAAACAAATTTCCAAGGAAGTACCGCTCAAATCCCACCTTCGGTTATCCCCATTCCGGAACCCGATGTTCCGAAGACTTTACCTAAAACCACTCCTATTCCGGAATCCGATATTCCGAAGAATTTACCTAAGCCAAATATTCCATATCCTTCACGACGTGATGATCAAAAGTCCCGTGACAAAGCTTCGACTCAAATGGAGAAGATTTTCCAAATCTTTCAAGATTTGCGCTTCGACATTAGTTTCGCTGATGCTTTATACTTTGATGCCAAGATTTGCTCCTACGATTAAGAGTTTGCTCATGAATAAGGAAAAGTTGCTTGAGTTAGCTAAAATACCATTGAACGAGAATTGCTCGGCGATGCTTCTCAAAAAGCTTCCAGAAAAACTTGGAGATCCCGGCAAGTTTCTTATTCCATGTAATTTCCCAGGGATGGATGTATGCCACGCCTTGGCCGATCTTGGCGCAAGCATAAATCTTATGCCTCTTTCTATTTGGAAAAAGCTTTCTCTGCCTGAACTTACACCAACTCGGATGACTTTAGAGTTAGCGGACCGATCGATTACTCGTCCTAAAGGACTCGCCGAAGATATTTTTGTCAAAGTTGAGAATTTCCATTTTCCTACCGACTTTGTTGTTGTCAATTTCGAAGCCGATCCTCGAGTTCCTCTCATACTTGGGAGATCCTTTTTGAGAACCAGCCGTGCTTTAATTGATGTATACGAAGGAGAGCTTGTTTTAAGGGACGGAAATGAACAAATAACTTTTCATGTAAATGGCACATCAAAACATTCTCAAAAGCATGAAAATGAATCAATAAAAATGGTTAATGACACATGCAAGGATAGTTTTAAAAGATTTACCGACGAACCCACTCAAGTTTGCCCACCTCCACCGGAAGATGTCAACGATGAAAAAGAAAAGCAGGAAGTAAAGAACCTCGCAGAGCCGACAGCTAAACGCCAAACTTGTATCACACCTTGTTTGAAGAATTTCAAAGTTATTTGCAAGGAGAGCATTTTTCATTCAAACAAACCACCTCAACTTTATTCGGTTTTTGCAATCACATCAACCTTGCCCAAGGATTCTCTCATAATGGGGGACGACCACCTTAGTACTTTTAGTACTGAAGAAATTGTCCCAATCCCAAGAGAATTTAAGGAAACATCCAGGTATGATAGTAAGAACGTTTTACCTTCATGTGATGATTTTTCTTCCATCAAAGTTCCACGTGATAATTCCGTGACTTTCTCTAACCCTCTTTTCAAATTTGATGTCAATTTCAATAACCCTCTTTTTGATGAAGAATGTAAGGAAATATCGAGTGCAAGGATTCTTATGATTCTAACTTTGATGAGTCGACTTTCCTAGTCACACCTCTTTCTGATTCTAACAAAGATGAGAGTCTTATTCCAAGAAACGACATTGAGTTTCTACTTCACGATGATCCACCTTTCGAAGAGAATGATGATTTGTTTGATTTGGAATGTAAAACGAATGATGAGGCTGAGTGTTTCAATCTAGGAGGCGATGATGATGAGATCGATGTTTTTCTAGCTATCAAAGTTCCTACGTATAATGAAGGTTATTATGACTCGGAAGGGGACGTAACCTATCTTGAGAGCTTGCTTAGTGATGATACTACCCATAATCTTTCTCCCAAACTGTTTTTTGATCATGAACCACAACAACTTAAGAATGAACCAGAGAATGAATATTTGATAACTTTTTCTCCCAAGAGTGATCCTCTTCACCATGAGTTCACCGGTGAAATTATCATGATTCCTCTAATTGTTAGAGAGCACGAGGATTATATCAATCGAATGTCGTTGCTATGCAGTAATTCATCTTCCCAGTCACCGAAAAATTTTCATACAATTATCGAGTCTCTTCCTACATCTACTACTCTCATTGAGGATAGTGACCCCAATAGGGAAGAGATCGATATATTTTCCGGACCAGATGATTCGATACCACCAGGTATTGAAATTGCTTTGACTCGGAAGAAGACATTATTGACAACTTGCTTAACAATGATTCCACTCATGAACGTTTAACCTTCAATATTGAGCCCGATGCACCAGTGATCAACAATGTTGATGAGCTTAATGAAGATGAATGTTTTGATCCAGGGGGAGGTGAGAATAATGTTGAAGTTGACGATTCCTTCACAATTGTCACAGGACCTTTCTCCCGTTTCTCGCCTACCCTGAGGTTTCTCCCTTACTTTCCTCCACCAGGAATGAAGACACCATTTATGACCCCGACATCTTCACTAGAGCTAGTGGCCTCCTCATCAGGATGGAACTTTCATGTGCGGTTGTTAATGTTTGGCGGAGAACATTAATGAAAGCCCTGATTAAGAATTCTCTTCCATTTACTCTCCCTAAGACAATTGAATTCAATGGGATCGAGTCAAGCTATGTGACTCGGTTACCAAAAACAAAGCGCTTCGTGGGAGGCACCCCATGCTTATCCATTTTCTTTCTTACTTCTAATGTGTTGTGAGGAGGCCTGTACTCTTCCGTTCTTTGTGTTTGTTGTTTGTACTTGTGATTGTTTGCAGGATTGATCCCAACTTTTTTGAAGACTCTCGTGTTCGGTGTTTTGTCCCGGTCCACTCGAGCTTCCTAGCCTTTGCTTGCCATTAGTTTGGGGAAATCCGATATCCTAAAGATTATTATCGTCTAACATTTATCTTTTAGCACACTTAATAAACGGCTTAAGATATTTGTGATACTTTCTTCAAGTTTGAATTAAACAGTAGACTTTTTGAATTCTAGTATGGGGTTTTTAAGACTTAGGCTAGGAAACATTGAGGACAATGTTTGATTTTAGTATGGGGTAGTATATCTTCGATATGATCTTGCCTACTTTTTGCCGTTGTTCTCACGTACCCCGTTTTCCCACCAAAATTTTCAAAAATATGAAAAAATTTAAAATTTTTAAAAATAAAATAAGTGTTTTTGTCACAATTTTGATTTTCTTGCTGGGTAAGAATAAGAGTAAATTTTGACCCGATCGAGCGTGTTGAGCTCTAGCTTGTTCTTTAACTTTTAGGCTAAGCATTCACGATTTTTGCGAAGAACGAAAAATGATAGAGTTAAGTATGAGTAGGATGCTAAACAAAGATTATTTGGAAATCTTAAGAGCTCATGTATGTAATATATAGCAAAAATTTTAGTCTTAGTTCAAATTTATACTTGAATTTTTCAAAAAGAAGTCTTCTTTAAATAAAAAAAATGATAAAATGATAAAAAAATAAAAGCTGTGGGTTGATAAAAGTTTACTACCTCTTGCCGGCTCACAACCGATGTGGTAGTCTTCTAAAGAAAGCCCATAGTAAGAATAAAAAATCCGAGACTGATAAAAGTTTGCTGCATCTTGCCGGCTCACAACCGATGTTGCAGCCTTCTAAAAGGTCGAGGGTTACAATTGCATAAAT
>BQNB010082109.1:0-12547 GCA_026074375.1 Tanacetum coccineum | reverse complement strand
ATGGGACAACTATTATTTTGATTTCAGAAAATCAACGAGATTGTTTTACAAACGACACATTTAGAGGTCGTTCTCTTGTATCTAGCACTGTGTATTATGAAGTAGCACCCCATGTGGTATTCCGCTGCGTTGTTGTATTTTTGGGGGTGTTACACTGATCATCATATCTAGTTTGCCATAAGGGTGGATTCCTAATTAAGTATTTAGTGCACGTGAATTTACTATTGGACATGAGCGGTGTCTACAGGTAACCACAGTCTAGGTTGTCACATAGATAGCGGACTTGACCAACCCGCTGCTGAATTAAGGGAATACTTACACATTACACTAACGAGGGTGACGCCCAATAGAATTAGAGAGAACAACAAAGGAGTAGTTCATGATTAGGTAAACATGTTTGTTTAACCATACGAGTTTCCCACACTTACTTTTCTGCAAAATTAAAATAAAATTAAGAGTAGTTTAATTAGTAGTTTAATCAACCCCTCTTCAAACCTGAGATTTTACTTGCTTTTAAAAAACATAAAAATACAAAAATAATCTTCCCTCAATCTTTAGACCTTAGTAACTTACAATTCGAGCCTACCCAAACTATTCCCCTAGAGAACGGTAATAACTCCCCAAGTCTTGCCTATACTACACTACAACGGTTAGGTACTCTGCCTAGGAGGGTTGTAAAACTTCTGCGTTGTAACCCACCGCATCAATGGTTTAGTTAACTGGTGATAAACTTTAGGCGGTTCTAGGTAAAAAGGAACAAATGGAACATACTGCCAAGAATGCTGAGTTGAGCAAGCTCGATATCATCAAGGTTGTTGGAGAAATTGTAAGTGAAGCTGGTGTAAAGAATTCAGGAGGCAAAGACTTCATAAAACATCAGGTTACACACTTGAAATTCCTACACAGAGAACACAATGAAAAGCTCAAAAAGAAAGAAAAGTTGATGAAGAAAAGGTATGACAACTATGTGTGGACTGTAACCAGCAGAAGAAAGCCTTAAAAGATCACTGACATCCACATTCATCCTAGGTCAACACCGGTGGCAATAACAGTTTATAGAGACAATGATATCAAGAACTTTGAATATCACAAGGAGCTCAAGTTCAGTGATTTCAGTCACAATGAATGGGATGAGTTAGATGTCATCATTCTAACAAAAAAGAATCAGTGTGTGGGTGATCTGATGAATTCTTTGAGCAATAAGTATGAGACACTGAAAGGAATTGCCAAGACTCTAGGAATCAATGAATCACTTCCTTTGCCTGAACAAGACCCTTCACTACCCTTAAACCGAAAAAGAAAAGCAATGGATCTGGAGCATGAAACCTACATTGCTGGTCTGTGCTGCAACCGTACACTACCTGAAGGGGTCAAGTTCAAAAAAAACAAAGTGATTGAAAAACCTGAGCATGGATTGTTCTTTATTGATGTCTTTGCTGATCCATCCTTTCAGAGAGTTAGTGACATTGAGAGGTTGAAACTGAAACTCTTCTGGGATACAAGATGATGGCTCTCAATGTCAAGTCTCCAGAGAATCAGAGGTTCATAGTGCCGATGAACAAGTTGATTGATGAACGTCCTAACAAAGAAAAACTCACCTCAAAGAAAGTCAAGTTAGAATCCCTAAGATACTATGATGTTTAAACTTTCTATCTTTAACCTCAACATGAATTAAGTATTTTAAGTTATCAGTATCCTTTAATTGCTTTATAGATTCAGTGTTAGAAGAAGTTGTATTTGCTCACTTACACTAAAAAACACTTATGATATATTCATATCCAAATAGGGGGAGATTTTAGGGTCAATTCATTACCCAATGATATTTACCTTAGGATTTGAATATAAAATATCCTAAGTGTTAGATATCCTTCAACATTAATTAGTCACTGAATGAATAATCATTCAGTGTGTTACCTTTAAGTGTTCAACTTGAGTCTATGAAGAAAGACTCGACCATTCAATGAGGCGGTACTTAGTGAATGAAGTCCCTAAACCAAAGAAGAAAGTGATGGGTTTAGTGAATGAGTAGTCATAAGTTCATTAAACCTCATACGATCTCCTAAACCTTAAACAGGCTGAAGACTTAGAAAAATGTCTAAGAGGACTGAAGAAAAGGCGAGGTTTTACAAAAGGGATTTACCTAGGGAATGACTACTTATATAGTTGGTATAAAAGTACAATTAATACATCCAAATGTTCAAAAAAGTAACCTTACCTAGTACCTAGTATAGCAATCATTAAATGGTATCTCAACCACCCATTTGATGACAGACATGTGTATTTAGTAAAGGAGTAAAACAAGTTTGTGCACTAAATGTAAAACATTCACAAACTTATTTTACTCCTCAAAGCAACTCAATCTTAGGTTAACATAGTTGCAATCTGTTGGGAATTATGGACTTCTACAACTTAGTGTTGCTTATTCAACTTGATACTGTTGGTGATGGTTAGTGCTGCTGATGAAGAATCGTGAAAACAGTCTAAGTTGTTAGTACTGTTAGTTATATTAGTTAGTACTGCTAGTACATTGTTAGTACTGCCAGTATAGTTAATACTGTTAGTTAATAGTTAGTGCTGTTAGTCTTATATAGTTAGTACTGCTATTATGATATGCATGAGTTAAATTCGGAATAGATATGCATTATCGTACGCGTTTTGTAAGCCCATTAGGGTTTCCTTAGTGTATAAATTAAACGTTGAAAAATATAGTGTCTTTTATCTTTACGTTTAAAAGTTCTCATTTATTACATTGCTAATACATGATACTAATATAAGTTAACTCTTTAGTTATACTTGTGTTAGTTAAAAGGGAACAACATTGTGCATCATCTATTGCAGATCTAACTTTAAGTATGTTGGAACTTATTGCAGGTTTATCAAATAAATCAATTAAAATTAAGAAATCTAGCAAATATGTAAAATAATAACAAAAACAAGATTTGTGTTTCTTAATCGGATCAAGAACTTCAAGGCAATGGAGACATTGACCATCTAGGTCAAAAGACCTGAAAACCCTATTTAGGGTTTTCCGACCCCAAATCATCAAACCTATCGATAGTACTGACCTGATCATTATATAAAACTCAACGTGTATCAGTGGTTCATATACCATTATAGGAAAACACAATGTATGAGAATAATAAAATTTAGAAATTATTTGACAATCAAATAACATCTCTCTCATATAAACATAGCAGCGGAAGATTATTAAAATCATAATTTAAATAAATGCTTTTCTAGCCACAAGAACTATATACAACCATATAGTAATCATATAAAAGAAAAAAGAGTATGGTGTACCTATTAGCAAACATCAACTCGAACACAACCTTCAGTCACTCCACAAACACAGAACCGAACGAACGATCTGTATCAATAGTTAGTAAATATCTAATAATGATGAACAATTCATCACTCCACAAACACATAACGAAAGCACGATCTGCATCATATTTAGTCCAAAACACTAACACTCAAAACATTTTCTTCAGGTGCCATCCATAGTTAACAATTGATCCTCATCCAAAAAGATGTTATGATCCAATCAAAACACTTCACCATCATAGTTACTAAATCAAATCACGTATTTATGATCACATCATGCAACATGTAAGGATCAAATTGTATGAACACACAAACACACGATGTTGTTTGGTTGCCCTAATGGAGGCAGGTGAGGTTTGTGTGTGGCCACCAGGCAAGGGAAGGAAAGAAGGGAGAGAACCAAAAAAAGATTTTTACAAAAACTAGTTTTGATTCACAAATAACTCCTCTATTATTAAGAATAAATGATAATTATAAACAATAAAATTTATATAAAAATAAAGAGATAATTACCTAAATTAAAATATTTGATAAATCCAATTAATATATAAATCTTATTAAATAAGTGAAAAGACCCAAAGCCCGATCCAACCCATCACAATGATGGACGGCCACCAAGTGGATCCCCACCATGGGACGCCTTACTTGGGGCTTGAGGACAAATCTCGTTCATTGAAAATTAATCAAAACCAATTAAGGGTCAATTGCTAAACAACTCCTACTTAGGTAATTAACCCATTAATTTCCTCTTTAATATAGTAATCAAATATATATATATATATATATATATATATATATATATTATAATATATATATAATATTTATATAATATATATAATATAATAAACCCCAGTGTTTATACGAGTATAAGTCCTAGTTCTCATATATAATATATTGGTTATATATTAATTACTAGACTATAGACCTGCGGGTTATCGCGGAGGGCATTAAAAAATTATATTGAAAATAAAAGAAAATCATATAAAAAATAATACTTGTAACTCAAAACAAAAAAACATTAAATAAACTGATGAAACAAATATGAAAAAGTTACAAAAGGTTCAACCAACCTACGAAAAAATGACAAATACCATGAAAAAATCATAAAAAATAAAAAGATAAACCTTAAACATATTAGAATTGATAATATCAAGATAAAGAAATACATAGTATTGGATTATTTGAACGTTAGCATGTAGTGTTCTCCCAATTTTTAATGAACTTTGGATAAACAACATTCAAGTATCGATGTAAACCTTTTCCATCTTATCTATATCAACCAATCTTTAGCCAATTGTGACTTGTGACTCTTGATACCGCGAACTATACAACTACTCCATGTGTGAGACACGTTTAGAGGCAAATATTCTACCCAATTTCAAAAGTGATTGTCTGTGGATATTGATGTATAGTCCCATTGCAAAGCGTACAATATATTAGAATTGTCATCTATTATTTTGGAAAAAAGTATGATTACAATAATTATTTAACTATTCACACTCAGATTTCAAATGGGTTCAGATCTATGTTCCTTTTTTAGAATATGTCAAATGGGTTGAGTGTGCTTTAAAATAGCCACTAACATATCTACTCTTTAGTTTCATTTTAATAATTTAGAGTTGAAGTGCAAAGCTTAAACAGTCTGATTCAAAACAAAAACTTATTTTCGTAATCAATTAACAATTGTTAGCTAATAATTTTAAAGAACAAAACTAACGAAAGATTGTTTTCAGTAGTTGACATTGACGATGCATATATATCAAACCTTCATAAATTTCCATGTTTCTTCCAATCATGGTCAGGTCTTAAAATACTATTAAACGAAATTTGACTGGTTATAGCAAGTAATAACCATACTAATTATACCAATACCTTGTCTCAATTCCCGACTAAACTTGTTCCATCAGGTATTATCCATACATGGCACCACGAAACAATAATCGATAGCTATATTGCATGGTTTTCATACTTGTCACTTTTTCGATTAAGGAAAAAGCTAGAGAATCTACAAAGTTCGCTCCTAAAAAAGCTTAAAAATTGCAGAACATGACCCTCAAAGCCCTAACAAAACCCTAATAAGTAATCTCGTTTGCTAACAAAACATAAATCCAATTGGAAAAAAATTCTCATATTTCACTAAAATATCTAACCAACTATAAGCAAAATATCCAGCCCAAAACATTCAATGTATCATAACAAAAACATCACTTAACATCATCCATTACTGCCACGTACAAGTATTGCCCGATTAGTGCTTAATTTCATAACAAACAATCAAAAGAAGCATTGGCGCAACATGACATGCTGCTATTATACCAAATCACTATTCCTAGCATCATATCAATCTACATAATCAAATATATAATATATATATAAAATATAATATATATATATATATATATATAATATATATATATATATATAAATATATACTAATATATATATATATAAAATACATATACAATACAATAAATACATATACACCATATATACAACAATACACACAAGCACACACACGACACACATAAATCTATATATATATATATATCAAAATATAAATGATATATATATAAATACACATACATATAAACACATATATAGCATATATACATACATACATATATATATAGAGAAGAGTAAGGATCAAAGAAGAACTTCTAAAAATAAGAAAGGATAAAGAATAAACTATAACTGCATATTCGAGATGCAACGACATTGAATTAGATGCATCTCTATAAACTTAAGATCATTATAATGCTTCATAATGTGTTTTCTAGCTTTTAATTATATGCATAAACGTATTTAGATGCATTTCATAATTTCTCTTTATTTTTTTGGTCCTCTACATTTGCCAAAATCATAAAAATACAATTTGCACCATCTACACATCAAATTAACTTTCGAACCTTTATATGGTGCATCTAGATAATAGAATTTGCATCTACTGAAAAAGAGTCGTTGCATCTCAAATTGTGGTTTTAGTCACTTCTCACCACATTCTTAATTTAATTTACTTCTCACTCGATCCCTACTCTATATATATATATATATATATATATATATATATAGGGATATGGAAGAGATCAAATGAGAAGAAAAACTAAAATAAGAAGGATAAGAAGGAATTATAGCCACACATTTTAAAAAGAAATGAGAATTTCAAGGGGAGATGCATCTCTTTTTGTAGGTGCATCTGAAATGTGTGGTTGTAGTTTTCTTCTTATCATTCTCATTTTAACTATTATTCTTACTCTATATACATATATATCTTACATTATATATAACATGAGGCATTTGACAATTTTATGCCACGTCATAATACCACGCCAGCTGCCATGTCATCTTTCTGTTTTTTTTGCAAATTCGGTTTTTTTTTTGAAAATTCTTTTTACTTATTTTTTTTGCAAATTCGGTTTTTTTTTTTAAATTGTTTTTACTTATTTTTTTAAAATTGGTTGCATAATAAATTTATAAATTTCGTGTTTTTAATAAAAAATTTGTCATTTACTAGATTTGAACATTGGCCCTTTGTTTAATTATGAAAGCACCTAACAATTAGACTAATCTATTTTTTTGAATTACATGTTCCAAATTAACATATATAAGGACATGCGAAAATCTGTTAATATCCTATGTAAATATTCTTTTTAGATAATTTAGGAATTGATTTTGAAAAGATATCACTCACAAAAAAACGGGAAGATAATTACAACTTTTAACTCTATTCACAAAAACGTGTATTATACATGTTTCTTTTTTTCAGGTTGGTCTTCTTTGTTTTGTTTAAGAGATATATGTTATTTTCTCAAAACCCTAATGAAACTGTGTTATTATGCATATGTTAGTTTCTTTTTTTTTTAAAGGTTGGTATCTTTTTTGTTTGTTTATAGGTATATGTTTTTTTCTCAAAACCCTAATAAAATTGTGGTATTTATTTTGATTTTGTTTATGTATATGTTTGTTTTGTTGTGTTTATGTCTTAAATCATATCATTTATTTGATTGTTTTTAGTGCATGCAACAACATAATAATTTTGAATAGTCGCCTGTAATTCACATGACAGTCACAAATCGGGACTTTAATTCGGGTTATTGCAATAGAAATACGCATTGCTGGGATATTCAATACATATGGACCAAGAATGAACATTGACGACGGCCGCGTTGTCAGCAATTTCATAGCTCAAGCAATCCGGTAACATGCTATAATTACCGTTCCAGCTTTTGTAATCACCCACTTCACCCAGTTTACCAAATGTCTAACAAATTAGCTACTGTGCTTAAATGCAGTAATGAGCCTTTGACTGTTCAATCACCTGGAACTTAGACTAGAAGCTTCTGTTACGTCTCTGATATGGTAAGCTATAACTTTAACATCATTATTGACATTGGTATTTCCAGCATTATAACCGTTTCTTGATGGTCTTGGTTCTTGTGGGCCTGTCTCCAACGATATATTATGGTGTCTTAGTGTCTTACATTATTTTCATGCTATCAGTTGATGGTCTTATTCGACTTATAAAGGGAAGCAATACAGGGCCAATCAACATTGGAAATCCAGGTTGTTACTATGATATAAAAGGCTCATTAAGTTAACACTTGTATGTGGTTTCTATTCATTTTTATTAACGCCGCCTTATCTTTTGATCGTTAGGCGAATTCACCATGATTGAACTTGATGAGACTGTGAAAGAGGTTTGTTACTAACTTTTTATTATTACTTCTGAGTGCAACAAATTTCATTTTTACATCACATAAAAGTTACAAAAATTTACTTTGGAAGCTTTCACATATATGTTGCATGTTTATCATTAGTAAGAAGTATCTTAGCATTTCCTCAGAATATATCCCTGTTACATGTTGTAACTTTACCGTATATATATCAACAAATACTACTGATGGCCTTTAAAAAAATACAAATACTACTGATGTATTGAATGTCTTACGTGTGGATTTTTGCTGATCAACTATATTGGTTCCATCGCTGCAGCATTATATATGCCTCAGGTTACCACACCACAGTTTCATGCTTAAGGTTCCCTTGGGGTTAATGAAAAATAGGTGTCTTTATGGTAGAATGTTTGTCTGTGTTTACTTATTGAGGTTAATGAAATGCAGGCTTTCAAGGGCAGCTTTATGATACCAATACACATGGTCTTGGCTCTCTGTTTGATTTACCAGGTTTCTCAGCATTTCTCAGATCAAAGAGATCACCTTTTAACTTGTAAAATTCAATAAATAGCTTGAAGGATAAAAAAGCTAACAATAATAAAGACAATAGATAGAAAAATGCATCTCTTTTATGGAGCTTATGAACTTTATTAATTTTTGTGTCATCAAGTAACATCTGTATGTTGCTGGCATTTAAATTTTCCATTGGAAAATACTCGTGCATGCTATATAACTAAAGGTGTGTATTGCATGCAGGCATGGGTACTTGAGCGTGCAAAATACACCTAGGTAATACTTAGCGATACGATATACCATGAGCTTAAATTTTCAGCATAGTCACGCTATAATATTATGTCATGAACTTTATTGCCCTTCGTGGGCCCTCTCTTGGTCTTACCGCAGACAGAACTTGCTAAGAGAAATTGTTGGCTACCTTGCAGACGTCATTTGTCTTCAAGAAGTATGGACTATTTGGTAATTCCATACAGCAAATTCTTTGTTTTTGACAAGGATGTGATGAGGTTGACTATAATTGTTTCTTTTATTACAGGTTCAAAGTGATAATTTTGAGGAATTTTTTTCGCCTGAGCTGGACAACATGGATATCAGGCTTTGTTTAAGAAGAAGACTATTGAGGTTTACAATGGTAGTAATCAAACAATTGATGGATGTGCTACCTTTTTCCACAGAGATAGATTCTCACATTTGAAAAATATGAGGTATGTAGGTTACCTGATTTAATCAATGGTGCATTAGTACTTCATCTTCTAATGGAACATGAGATTGCTGCATGCACAGGTTGAGTTTAACAAAGTTGCACAATCTTTAACCGATGCTTTGGTTCCTAATGCTCAGAAGAAAATAGTTTTAAATCGATTAGTCAAGGTAGCTTTAATTCGTTAACTAGTGCTTTGTGTTTTTGCTTGTGTAGCGTGTCGTTTCTGATGATACCCTTCTGGTTCTCAACAGGATAATGTTGCACTAATTGCTGTTCTAGAAGCGAAATTTAGTAACCAAGGTGTTGATAATCATGGAAAGCGATCCCGAATGAATATAATGAAGTCATACAAACAAGTGGTGAAACAGAGGGAAAAATGGAGCAACAAATAGAATCCAAGCAAGAGATCACCGAAAAGGAGGTTCGTGAAGAGACAGTCAAGGTGGTATGTGAAGAGGCTATGTCAGAAAAGGTTGAATCCGTAGAAGCTTTAGATTTCAAAGATGAAGGCCAAGAAGAAACAACAGAAATTGAAGAAAAGAATGATGATATAGAGAATGATGACGTTATAACATCAGACGATGAATCTAAAGAGGAACTCAAAGAAAGTACCGGTGAAAGTGCTACAACAGTAACATATATCGAGGAGGAGCAGGATCTGAGTACAATGACTAAAGAAATCCTTGAGGAAGAAGCAGAGGACAAATCAGTTGATGCTCAACAGGTAATTGTCGTACATGTTGAGTAATCAATAGCTATTTAATAAGTGACCTGTAAACTTATTATTTCTTTTTTTTATTGTTTCTTATTACTGGTGGATGATTGATCATATGATGCATTTCCTGTACTGTTTTTGATATCAAGAACTCTTATTCGACATTATAAAACCTTATTCTTTGAAAAGAAATGCCCAAAACAGATGTCGTAATTATATGTGACAATCGATTAGAAAAAGATATATGTCGTAATTATACAAAAGAAAAAACTTATATAACTATTGCTCACAACTCTGTGAAGAACGAACCATGAAAGAAAGCCGTTATAAAGATTGTTTTCAGACCTTGAGCCTCTACATATATGCCATCAAGTTCCATTTATTCCATTATTTCATATGCTCAAAATATACTATCCATATATGCAAGTGAAAGAGTGAGAATGGAGGAAAGGACGAAAGAGAACAACAACTTAAAGAAAGTGTCAACAAACAAGTAGACTCTTGTATAAACGCCGTTGAGGAAAATATCAAAGAAGGTGAATCAGATTCAGGTAAGAAGGAAGAGGTAGACATTGAGAAACAGAATAATGAAGCAGGGGAAGCCGATGGTGTAAAAGAGTGTGAAACAATAGGTGGAACTCAGGAGTTATCACCAGAAAACAAAGACGAAGTGACTGGTGAGAGTCATTAATCTTAAGTAGATAATACACTTGAGAATCCTTGTGCATTATTATTGAAACCATATAATACTGTGACAGGCGATGTGAGTAAATCAACTGAGGGATCTCACAATATGTTGAAATTTTGTATGACAAAGCAGGGTCTCCTTTAGGTGACAAGACGGATGACGAGACATTAAACAACAAAGAAGATCAGTACACAGAAACTGAAAAGGTCAGTTGGCAAAGAACAGAACAGCAAATGAGATATTCCAAAATCTAGGAGTTTATGTGGTACAACAGTGTGCAAAGATCCGCCAACAAGGTATGAGAATCGTCTTTTTGGTTATGTAATAAAAAAAGGAGCAAAACAGAACATGATAATTTTTAAGACTGTTTTCTCTTCTTGTGAATTACCAAGTTTTGCATAACTTGAGTTAGGAAATGACTATAATTTGTCATTAAAGAATAAGTTTTGGGATAGTGTGAATTCCAATGTGTTCAATAGAGCTTAATGGTAATTAGAACATGTTTAAATATGTTACTTTACTTATGCTGCACGGCTTTAACAATGTATCCACTCATCTACGCGAAGTGCCTGAGTACCTTCTTGACAATGACTCGCAAGCTAGCAAGTTTGTTAAACTCAACAGAGATGCTATGGGAAGAACTAACAATAACAATAGGGGATCTAGGGGTACATCTAAAAAGGCTGGGGATCCTCTGAAGACCTTTTCTGCACAAGTACGCCTTCTGTACATTTCATTCACTATATGCAACTTTATTATGGTAGACAGCAAATCTGCACACACATACAGTTGCTAGAATTCTAGGAATCCTAGACACATAGAAAGACAAATGCTACTTAAAACAAGGTAAAACTTAATCATAGTTTGCATTTTGAGCCCTAAACGATGTTGAATCGGTGGAAGGACCTTATGTCATGGTGGCCTAAGAAGAGGAAGTGATTGTAAAGAATCAAAGACCTATGTATTGAACTGGTGATATATAATTTTAGATCTCAGTGACTGGCTGTTGAATCATCATTCTTGTGGAAGTCCTGGAAAAACTTTAGTTTGCAAGAATGAATGACTTTGGACACATATTGGAAATGGAAATTCAACAATTAATTAGTATATTGCACTTTTTTTATCTGTCACAAGCATGACGGTTTATACATTAAACTAGCAAGTACTTTGTTTTATCTTTGGTAAATAATATTTCTAAATTTGATTTTGTTGTTGATTTGTTGATATGCAGAAAGAAGATTAAACTCTACCTAATGAACTAATCCAAGCTATGTCCCCACCACCCCTCGAGTCACAAACGCCACAGTCACCATGCTCATTGGTGCAGGTTCTTCAAGCAATGGTTCAAATGGGCGTTCTTGTGCCTACCGGAGACATGACAGTTGTTAGACAAATTGCGTTCTTCTTTCTAAATAGGTACTATAGATGCTCATCCAGTTTGTCAGAAAATCTATTTCTATATCGCATGCTTGTTTAAATTAGCCAAGCATCAAGCAAGTTTTATAATAACTGTTTTATCACCTATGGCTATATAAAAACAGCTTTGAAGAAAGTTTTGTGGCACAAAGAAAAGAAAGAGAGTTGGCAACAACTGAACTTGGATTTAAGCAACCATTGAGCAAAGAGGAAAATAGAGAAGAAAATGCAACGTCTGGCTGCAATTGGTTCTTTCATCAAACTTCTTGTGATATCTAGCAGACTGTCACGTATATTGAATAAAATAAATTCATCCGATATCAGATTCCTTTTGCAGCTTGCATTGCGATGGCATTAGGAAAGGTCTTGACCCCCGTTTCAATATTACTAAAATCGATAAACCGTGAGTGTTGTTAAAGCTATTAGTCAGCTGGCTTTAAGATTCCTAAACACTGGCTATTTTGACCCGTTTGCTTATCTCGATTTGGGTTACGTTTATCTCTAACGGGTCAAAA
>BQNB010082108.1:0-22253 GCA_026074375.1 Tanacetum coccineum | reverse complement strand
ATGAGACCGAGGCTCAATAAGTATGTAGCATATATAATCATGCCAAGTAAAGTAAAACTTTTTGTACAGGTTTCCGACCAAAGATAACCTAAACGAAATCCGACATGTTATAATCTGTTAGATCGGCACCTCTGAAACTAGTAAGCGCTACTTAACTGGATATGGATAATTAGTCCCAATAGATCTATTTACAACACTCGCGCTCACTTAACCAGTACGCTTGGTCAAGAAATTAACGATTCATGATCAAATGGGAAGTAGTTGTCTAAATGCAAAACTTAGGCAACACGTAAACAAGGAAAATCTCACGTAAAATGCTTATGTCTAGTTTTGAAAGGCAAACAATGTTCTCACCCCAAATGTTATAAAACGTAAGTAAAACGGTAGAAAAAGTGGGGCTATGAACTCACAGTAAATGATGAAGTAAAGAAGCTGAAACGAATGATCACGCGGTTATGCACAACCGTGCTAGGTCTCGACCTAATAATACACGGTTTGGTTCAGAATTGGTACAAAGTGAAACTGTGTAGGGGTATGAGGGTTTGAAAAGTAGTTGTATGATTATTATGAAAGAAGTTTTATTTACGTTAGTCGTGTGATAGTTGTAGTGGTTTTGACTCGAGAAAACGTATCACTATAATTAGCATAATACACATAGTAAAATAGAAAAATAACGAAAGTAATTAAGTTTCGGCATTTTACCCGGTAACCCAAAATAGTAACTAAGATATCTATAGTATTATTGTTTTTCATGTTTTTAATTTAAGTAATAAGTAATAGAAATTTTATATTCATAAAATTTTATAAAATTATATTTTTCGTCCTTTAGTCGGGTATTAAAATAATAATATTTATTATTTTATCTTTTTGTCGATATTAAGAAATTACTTGAAATTGCGTATATTTAAATGTATCTTAGGTTATTTATCAAATCTAAGTATATATTATTTATTATTTATAATTAATAAGTTTTCGTTCTTTTGTCGAGTTTTACAAAAATTAGTTTTTATAAAATATTTCAAAGTATAAAGTTTTTATGAAAATTGGGCATGACCCGTTCGTATATATCCGTTTTCCAAAGTCATAGACTTTTATCCAAAACACTTTCAAATATATTTTCCATTTCACAAAAGCACCAAATCTCCACATTATATCCAAAACTAGTTTCCACGATTTAATTATCACTTTAAGTCTATATAACCGACACGCTTAGAATAAATATAGTTTTGCAAGTATTTAAGTCACGATACTAATAAGTTTAATTTATAAGTCTAAAAAAAGTAATAAGCCGTTATTAGATAAGTCGAAAGTCTTATGGATCCTTATTGGGCTTTTAGGCCCAATAAGCCTAAATGAAAGATCCAAAACGTATAGGGTTCAAAATAAGCAACCGATTAAGTAAGTAAATACATATCTTATCAAATAAGCTATTGATAAGCTTATCCAATAAGCCATACCGTGGGCTATAAGCCACGGTTTTGGGCTTAGAGTTGGGTCGTGGCCCAATGGGCCTAAACTAGTCCGACAACCAACCCAATAAGCAAATAAGCAATTAATAAGCCATAAATAAGCCACGATAAGACAAACAAGTAGCCAAGCCATGGGCTTTAAGCCATTGTTTAGGCTTGGTTATTGGACCGAGGCCCACGAAGGGAAATAAGCACATATATTGGCTTATTTATTAAGCCCAATAAGCTTAATCCTTGATAAGCACTCAAATAAGCTATGAAAATAAGTTGGAAAAATAAGACAATACTCAAATAAGCTTAAATTTTGAACCTTTTTGGTTCTTTATTGTGTTCGACGCATATATAATCCTAAATAAGCCATTCGAGCTTATTTATAAGCTAAAAATAAGCTATAAGCTTTTATATAAAACATTTCTTTATAAAAGTTCCACCACGACAACGCAACTAATATTTCCTTTGTTTCATTTTTATCATATTCGAACCAAGCATAAACCCTTTTGAGGTTTATGTAAATTTTAAAGCTTTGATTTTTATAAAATGATTTGTACAACTAGTTTCGAAACGCTATAAGGATAAAGGAAGTACAAGAAAAGTTTGAAAAGGATGAACTTACGAAACATGACGGATTAGAAGGCGATTAAAGACTAAGGAACACCCCGGATGATGTTCTAAATACCCAATATCAATAAGGAATCAACCTCGAATAATCCTTATCTTCAAAATCTTGATTAACGGTGAAAGAATAAGTGGGTGTGTGTGTGTGTGTTCTTAGTGGCGAACGAGTAAAAAGAAGGGAGAGGGAGAGATTTTGAGTTTTTGTGTGTTTTCTTGAGAGAGAAATGGTTTGTGGTGAATGAAATGAATCTAGACATTTATCTTTGTTCCACCAAAATGGGATCCTAAGCTTTTTAAAAATATCTAGTACTAGGAGGGAACCAACTAAAACTTCCCGGTTAAAGGTCAAATCAACACGTAATTAATAAAAGTCAAACTGACATAGAAAAATTCCCCATCGATAAAGATTATAAATTTACAGGGTGTGACCATCGATTTCCCTCCCGTTAAAAGATCTTTGTCCTGCAAAGCTTAGACCGAACATTCATGCATTACAGATTTGACAACAAATGGCGGGTAATTCTTTAGAAACTAGTCATCACATTCCCATGTGAACTTCGGACCTCATCCTCGAGTTCCCAACGAGCTTTGACGATAAGGAATAAACGACTGTTTATTTAAGAACCTTGACCTCGCGGTCTATGATTTCGAAAGGTTCTTCGATGAAGTAAAATGTGTCATCGATTTGGATCTTATCCAACGGAATTACTTGAGTTTCATCGGACAAATACTTCTTTAAATTCGACACGCGGAAGGTACTATGAACTCGGCTGAGTTGTTTTGGAAGTTAAAGTTGATAGGCAACGGTTCCTACCTTTGCTAGAATCTTAAAAGGTCCAATATATCTATGGTTTAGCTTTCCTCATTTGCCAAAATGCATCACTCCTTTCCTAGGCGATACCTTCAACATGACCTAATCTCCAACTTGAAATTCTAAGGGTTTGTGTCTCGCGTTAGCGTAATCCTTTTGATGATCACGGTTATCTAAGTTGTGACGTAACTACTTGTTGTCTTTGGTAGCCTTGTGATAAAAATCATAGCTATATCATCCCATTTCCAATGGGATATTTCTGGTTGTACCATTAAACTAGGTGGCTTCTGGTAATCGTCCATCATCCTTAAACACATCAAGCACTTGCTGACATAGGTGGCGATGCCTGCTTCCTTGTTGGGTCATCGGTACAACTGCTTAAGATTATGATGTATCTTATCCGATCTAGGGTAAATAGTTAGATTTGTGTGACTCATGCATGATCAATTCTCTTAATATTCCAAGGTGTGGTAACCAACACCTTGATCCTAATGTAGTAGAGTTCCATCCCGGCGAGTCACAAACTCCTTATCCATACCATGAAGTTCGCTATCCATAACGTTCTCTTTCTTGAAGAGCTTCTACTTAGCCTCATGAATCTGTGGCGTGGGTTTGGAATTAATGTCATCACTAAGCTCTCACCCTGAGAGACTTAGCTCGTTCCTTTCTACTTAAAGCATCTGCTACAACGTTTGCTTTTCTAGGGTGATATTGAATCTCACAATCGTAATCACTGAACAATTTTAACCATCTACATTGTCTCATGTTTAATTCTTTTTGATCTAGAATATGTGCTAAGCTCTTTGGTTTGTAACCATGGCACACTTCATGCCATACAGGTAGTGTTCCCAAATCTTGAGAGTAAATAATATTGCTCCTAATTTTAGGTCATGAGTCGTATAGTTCTTCTCATAAACTTTCAGTTGTTGAGAGGTGTAAGCTATCAACTTCTCCTTCTACATCATTATAGTACTTAATCCATTATGCGAGGCATCATAATAAACCATGAAGTTTTCTCTTCCTTCGGGTAATGCTAAAGTAGGTGCACTACAAGGTTTCTACATTAAAAGTTGAAAGGCTTTCTCTTCTTTCTCTTCCTATTGGTACTTCATATTTTTCTGAGTCAGTTTGGTTAGAGGGTTCTCTACCATAGAGAAATCTTTGATAAATTGTCGGTAGAAACCGGCAAGACCTAAGAATTGGCGTATCTTCGTTGAAGTCGTAGGCATTTCCTAATCCTTGATTGACTCAATCTTAGCAGGATTAACGTGAATGTATTAACTATCAACAACATGGCCGAGAAATTACACTTTTAAGAGTCAGAATTTCACACTTAGAGAATTCGGCGTACAATTCCTTATTCTTAAGCAATTCCCAGATAAGCCTAAGGTGTTCCTTGTGCTCCTCATTTTTCCTTGGGCAGATAAAGATATCATCGATGAATACTATCATGAACTTACCCAAGTATTGTTTGCACACCAATTCATGAGATCCATGAATACCTCTGGTGCATTGGTCAAACCAAATGGCATGACCTAAAACTTGAAATGTCCATAACGGGTCCTAAATGCGGTCTTAGAGTATCCTTTTCTCGAACTCTAAGTTGGTGATAACCAGACCTTAGGTTGATTTTTGAGTAAACGCTATATCCTTGTAGTCGTTCGAAGAGGAATCAATCCTAGGAAGTGGATAAGGGTTCTTCACGGTTAGCTTGTTTAATTCTTTGTAGTCAATGCGCATCCTAAAAAAATCCATCTTTAGTCTTGTTAAACAAAACTAGAGCTCCTTAGGGTGAAGAACTGGGTCTTATAAATTCCTCTGAGCATACGACATACTATGCCAGAGACGATCAACTCTCTGCTCTCAACACCTAACATGCCTCTAAGTCTCATGTTATCCTGCTCCAACGTACCAATCCTATCAAACAACTCAGCTCTCTGTTCACTAGCAACTATCGATGCATACCCATCACTCCTATTGCCTTGAATCATTAAGGTTTCATCACCTAGGGGATGCGGATGAGCTTCTTATTACAAACATTTATGGCGTGGTACTTTAATAACCAATCCATGTTGATGATACCGTTAAAACTACCAAGTTCTACGGGCATTAAGTCGATATTGAACGGGTGGCTTAGAAAGTTAATGGTATAACCTCGAATTATAGAATCGGTTCCTATTATTTTATCGTTAGCTAACTCTATAGTGTACTTAAGGTCTGAGGTGGTTAGAACGATGTCACTTAAAAGCCTACAAAATTAGTGAATTCAAAACTTCTATCGGCTAGGTTCTATGTTCTTGCAATAATTGCATCCTTTGCTTTAACTTCAGGTTCATTAGGAGTCTTTTTGGTATGAGAACCTCATAATAATCATATTCTAACTGACAACATTAAGATAATGAGGAAATCTCCTAGTTCTCTTGGTTATAATCCAATTAGGAGGATAAGTTCATTACGTTCTAGAGTCCTACAATCCATAATTACCATGACTACATGAAGTATGATTTGGTCTCTCGACCAAGGGTATGGTGTTTCTGTATGCTAAAGTCGAGGAAAAATCTACTTAGTTATGACGCTTACAAATACGAATACACGTGACTGACACGACTCACGAATACGCACGCAAAATATTAATAAAGCACGAGTACAATATAATCTTGTTGACAATGTAGAGAAAAGAAAGAAAATAGAAATGGAAAGTAAGGGTAAATTGATAAAATTTTATGGTGACTACTCCCAGCATAACATGGTCCTTCCTGAATTATACATAGGTGATCAAGCTATGTACAATTTAAGGACTAACGATGAAATGCTCATTTCGTCAAACTAGTGTTATGTTTAAAATTTTTATACGGTATAAAAGATATAGTTTATAAGGTAGCAAAACAGTTCGTAGCAATGAAAACAAGGTAGTTTATATGGCGACACAAGATATTTTGTAAGATAGCGGAAAGTATTTTATGAGATGATAGCGAAATAGTTTATGAGAAGATTACATGACGGTTTATAAAGTAAAAGTAAGAGGTTCATAACATGGTAACAAATAGTTTACGAGCTGACAACCCAATAGTTTATAAAGTGGCAACGTAAGTAGTATATAAGAGACACGAAGTAGTTCATAAGATGATGATGAAATAGTTTATAAATTGGCAGCGAAATAGTTTATAAACGCCAACGAAATAGTTCATGAGGCGACAACGAAATGGTTTGTAAGATGACTGCAAAGTAGTTTATAATAGGGTAGCAAAAGAGTTTATAAATAACTGTAAAATAGGTTATAAGATGGAAACGAATTAGTTCGTTAAATGATAGCCAATATGTAATAGGGTAATAGTAGAGAATTATAAGATGTTGGACAAAATTTTAAAGAATGATCTCAAAAAGTTTTATAAGGTGTTAGCGAAATGGTTTATAAAATTAGGGCAAAAGAGTTTATAAACGACGAAAAAATAGGTTAAAAGATGAAAAACGAGTTAGTTTGTAAAATGATTGCGAAAATAGTTTATGAGATGATAGTAGAATAATTTATAAGATAATGACAAAATGGTTTATCGGACGACAATGAAATAATTTATAGGATGATATCAGAATAGTGTGTTAACCAATAGTGGAATCTATTATAAGAGAACAAGCTGTTTAGCAAAACGGTTCATAGACTGCTGAAAAGGAAAAAAAAAACCAGTGACGGAAAGTAGTTTAAAAATGAAAGAATCTGTTTACAAGATGATGCCTAGTATGGTTCGTTAACATAAACATCCAAATAGTTTATACTGAAAATGTGTATAGATATTAGTAAAAAGACTCGTCAACCCCGTGTAAGTGTTCCATTTATTATAGCCGTAGTTTAACGTTTTAATATGTAATGTTCGGTACTGAGCCCGTTATAAAGCAGCCGCAACGTGTAAGCCATAACATTCCTAAGGGCATATTTGTAAGCTACTATATAAGCCTCTTCCATGCCTTGGAAGAGGTGGTTAGTTATTTTCATTATACGAGTTCTATTTTCTCTCTAGAAAGTTTTCTCTCCCACTTTCTCTCTCTAGACTTGGCTAATCCATCTATCTTCCATTGTGTTATGATTTCCAATATCCTATAATTGGTATCAGAGCTCATGGAATGATTAGATCATTTGTATGTGCGTTTATAGTGGCGATGTTTAGATCAAAAGTTGAGTTTTAGGAGGTTTTAGCTCTTGTTCTTGAGTTTCATTGATTTTCACGTTTCTTGTGTTAAAATACATGTTTTTGTAGTTGCTATAACCTTTTAGTACTCATTGGTACAAAAGAATCTAAGTCAAAACGTTCAAAAGGGTGAATTTTAGGTGTTTTAAGGTGCAAAAGTTCGTATTCTCCGCAAGCGGTGGTATAAACTGGTTCAATTGTTCGTATACAGCGGTTTGGTGTATTGTTATGGCGGTTTGTCAGGAAAGTACACTGTTCTGGCGGTTTGTCAGAGTCATACACTGTTCTGGAGATTTGTCGTTTCTGACAGCGGTTTGTCTAATTTATTAGACAAGGGTTGTCAGTAACGGTTAGTCCTCTATTTAAAGCGTTTACTATTAGCTAATCTGGTAATTATAGCGGTTTGATCCGTAGCGGTTTACAGGTTTTTTTTTTGAAGACTTTTTCTCATAGCGATTTGGGAAACAAACCTCTGCCAATTTCATTTCTTGGTAGAGGTTGGGTGTTTCTTCTTCATAGCGGTTTACCATTTCTTTCTAGTAGCGGTTTGGCAGATTAACTAAGTAGTAGTTTACCACTAGTAGCGGTTTATAGATAGCGGTTTGTTACAGGTTTTTGAAGATTTTTCTTATAGCGATTTGGGAAACAAACCTCTACCATTTTTCTTTATGGTAGCGGTTTGGTATAATTTCTTCATAGCGGTTTGACAGTAACGGTTTGAGGACTAATTCAACGGTTTGGTACACTGTTTGGAATTTGGACTATTTTTCAAACTTGACAAACCTAAACAAACATACACAACAAAACAACATAAACACACATCACCAATTGTATAACATACAATCTCTAATCATTGTTCGATCAACTTAAATCATTTCACAATCAATTAAGATGGTTAATCTTTCGGAAGATATCCAATGTGCCGGTTTCGATACCCGACCACCTATGCTTGATAGGACTGACTTTGCATCATGGCAACAACGTATTCGATTGTATTGTCAGGGTAAAGAGAATGGGGTGAACATTCTAAAGTCGACTTATGAAGGACCTTTTTAGATGGGAACTATTAGAGACCCAATTGTTGAAGGGACAGAAGGTGCCCAGCAACTAGGTCCCAAACGAGCTCGAGTCTATTCGGACCTTTCACCTGAGGATAAGGATAGGTATAATGTTGACATTCGGGCAACTAACATCCTACTTCAAGGGTTACCAAAAGATATCTACACTCTCATCAATCACTACACTAAAGCAAAAGACATTTGGGATAATGTGAAGATGCTCCTGGAATGTTCGGAACTAACAAAAGAAGATCGAGAATCACAACTGTATGATGACTTTGAACACTTCCGTCAGAACAAAGGAGAAACCATTCATGACTATTATGTCTGGTTTGCCAAGCTCACCAACGACATGCGGAACATCAAGATGACCATGTTTATAATGCAGTTGAACTCAAAGTTTGTTAATAACATGTTGCCTGAATGGGGTAGATTTGTAACAGCAGTGAAACTAAACAGAGGTTTAAGGGACTCCAACTATGATCAGCTGTATGCTTATCTAAAGCAACATGAGGCACAAGCCAATGAGAACAAAATGATGTTGGATTGATTCACTCAACACACTATTGATCCTCTCGCATTGATGTCTAATGTTTCACAACAACAGTACTACTCACAATCATCTACCACTCCACCATCCACACATCTTCAACCACACTTTGCTGACAACACTTAACTTGACTCAGGACTCTCTCCAATGGACAACTTAATTGAAAACTTAACCAACACACTTGCCCTACTCACCCAATCATACAAAACATACCTACCTCAAACAAACAATCAACACAGAACTTCATCAAATACAAGAAACCAAGCTATAGTTCAAGATGGCAGGGTTGTTGTTCAGAATGTTCAGGGTTGATAGAATAGAGGTTAGGGGAATAATGCATGGGGTGCAGGTGCAACTGGTTATGGGGGAGCTCAGAATAGAGTTGGGAATGCTAATCCAGGTCAAGCAAGGCAGATTAAGTGTTACAACTGCAACAGTATAGGCCACATAGCAAGGAACTGCACTCAGCCTAAGCGACCACAGAACTCATAATACTTCAAAGACAAGATGTTGCTGATACAAGCTCAAGAGAATGGGGTGGCATTAGAGGAAGAGCAGTTGCTATTTATTACAGGTGGACAAGACACTGCTTGATATGTGAGAAATCACATATCCGTTGTATACTAAAAATGACCCTAAAATGATCAAATTATGCAAATTATGCTTGTATATTGCTTGTTTTGTCATTTGTGATGTGTAGGTACGGATATTGCAAATATCACAAGAAAACAGCCAAAACCGGGCAAAGATGAACACAAAACGAAGAGTCCACAAGAGCCGAAGTTTTATTAGCAAATGTCCACTAAAGTCCAATACTGGTCAAACCTTGGTCCAACACACAAAAAGACAAACACTTTCAAAATACCAAAAGGCCTTAATGTTTAAACATTTTGCATACAATCCAAAAACAATAACACTGTTAGTCCTTTAACACTTAAAGACTAACGGTCGATAAGTGTTAACTATATAAACCCTTTTTCGTTTAAACCATTTAACCGAGCCCAAGATAAACACCAGCCCAAAACCCTTATAAGCCCAAGTCAACTCTCCCTTTACCCCAGTCAAACGAGTCAAACGAAAACGAAAGTAAAAGAAAAGGGCCCGAGTTTCTATTTTTTACAATTCATCATCGTGCCCAAATTCACCTCGCAGCAAAATCAAAGGGTAAAAACCAAATTCCCTTTCAATTGACGTGGCCAAAAGATACCAAGTACCAAGCAATGACTCAGCAAAAGAAACGTCATCCAAAGCTTTTGATTGGTCAAGATAATTCAAGGGAATGCCACGCGGATTCAAAGAAACACACTCTAATGAAGAAATTACACTGAAATTAGTGTTAAAGAAGCACAACTACTCCAAAGATGTGGGATTGACAGCGTGGCAATCCGTGTGCCTCATTTTGATCCAAGGGCCATAAGGGGGCATCTAATGATTAGAGAGAATTTAAAGGTCAAGATCAAGCAAAGGGGAGCATCTTGAGACCTAAAACCCTTCCGCTCTATGGCTATAAAGGAAAGCTCACTTACTCACGAGGTTAGTAGCTAATATAGAGTGTAGGTAAGTAACTTTTAGCTTTATTTGTAATTTTTAAGCTTTTAATTCCATGTAATTTACAAATAAAAAGCTATGTAATTCCCGTTTTTGGGTAAAAAAATTTGCAGTTTACTTTTAATAATCTTGTGATTCAATCTGTTTTACTTAATATGTAATATGGTTTGATAAATCTCAATAAGCTTTAAATAAGCTGTCTAATTTACTACTCAAGCTAGTTAGATACCCATTTAAGCTCTTAAAGCTTAAATGAGCTTATTGTTATTCAAAACCACTCCTAAATTTACTAAAGCATTTAATAGAAGGGAAGCCAGAACTGGATGGGCTTCCAAGACCACACCAACTTATCCTAGGATAAGCTGGAGCTTGTTGATTATCGCGTTTCATAAAGAAAAAAAAAAAATCAATGATAATCCCTTTTTGTGCAAAGGCAGTTGTAAGTATTCATTTTCTATTCTTGACTTTTAATTGCATTATAAGCTTAATTCTGCTTATACTAACTTTATTATGCTTAGATTAGCTTATTAGTGCTTAATATTGTTGTTAAATGCTTATCTAGTTTAATTGTTAGCTTAAATCATAGTTTGCATGTTATTTTTATAAAATAGTGAAAAAATTCAAAAATAATTGATAATATCTGTAAGCTTATTGTTCCAAGCTTATTGATTTTGAAATCGGTTTCTTAGGTCTGGTACTAAGCTGTGCAATATCTGGTATTAAGAATTTGAGCCTTATCTTTCAATATTATAAGCTAAAAATGAGTTTTAATTTTTTAAAAGAGTGTTTGGGACAGGACAGTATCAACCAAAGTTAATACTGTCAGGATCCCTTTGGTTCTTTAGACTGATTTTTAACTTCATTTTTATAGTTTATAAGAAAGGATTTAAGGTCTTTGTAGGTTAATTTAAACTTTTGATAAAGTTTGTTAGCATCTGTGTTCACTAGTTCAGTTTGATTTGCATTTAGAGCTCTATTTTGTTCCTGTTGTTTTTAATAATCATTTTGCTCATATTTTGGTGTTTTAATGATGATAGAATCAAGCTTTTAGTTTTGCATTATTTGGTTTTAAGGATTAGTCATTTAGTGCCAATTGCATCAGCAATGGAAAACAGCCCTTAAGGCCATTTTCAAATAAAAAAATTCAGCGAGATAAAGTAGGATTTAGAATTTCAAATTCAGAGCACAAGTAGTTTGTTAGTTATATTTCATCTGTTTTAGCTTAATTTGTTGAAATTAGCTTATTAGATTAGGTCTGAATTCTATGTCTTGTCTTTTCAAATCAAAAAGTAAAACTCAGTTCATACTGAGTATATAAGCAGTTTTCTAGTAGCTTTTTCATTGAGCATTTGATTTTCAAAATACTTTTCAAAAGTGGTTTTATGTAGCTTATAGGTCAAGTTATAAGGTGGTATAAGCTAGATTCTCATAAGGTTCCATCTGCTTATTAAAAATTAAGCTCTAAGTTGCCCTTAAAGGCTGTTTGGTTTGAAATTTTAGTTAAGTGCTTATTTGAATTTTCTGCTTATAGCTTGTTTTTTTTCTCTTTTTCTCATTCAAACTTGCTTATTAGGGTAGTTGTAGGTTGCTTATAGCTTATTAAGTCCTAGTTTTAGCTTATTTAATTTTTTTAAGCTTATTAAGTTTTGAAAAAATCTAAAAAAAAAGAAGTTTAGTGTAATCTTTCTGATTTAATAAGCTGTTTTCTAGCTTATTTGTGATTCTAAAAAAAGTTATTTTTACAAAAGTTCTTAATTTTCAGCTGTTCTATAACTTTGTTTTAAAAAGTTTTGCAAAATAAAAAAAAGGGGGACGAAGGAAGTCATGGGTGAGCAAGGCTCGAACCTATGACCTCAACCTCACTCTACCCTTTTATAAACCTCAACACCACACACACTCACCACTGCGCCCTTGGGACTTTTACGTCCTAAGGTGCAACATCAATTCATTTAACACCTTTTTCAATTCTTTTTATAAAAAGCACTTCGTGGGCTTATATGCTTTTTCCCGACTTATTTGATTAAGCAATTTTAGCGTTTTTATTTTTCTTGCATTCTTTACATTTCAAGCTATTTTTGTAATTTTTCTTAGATTTTTACTTCAAAGTTTTATATTTTTCTTGAATTAATTTTGTTAAAAACTTTAAAAATTCATAAAAATAGAAAAATAATCAAAAAAATAAAATTATTTTTTTATAAAAATTTTCCTGTTTAATCATATTTTTTGGCTTACGGAAAAATTTCAATTTTACTCTCGTGGGGTTAAAAATTTATAATTTCATTTTTTAAAGAACGGGATTTGATCCCCGTTCTCGTTTCTTCGTTTTTAACTTTAATCGCTCTTGGTTTAGGATTGCCATAGCTTTTTCTTATAATTAGGATTAGGAAAAGATTAAAAATCATTTTAGGATCAATTTTTGATAATTTAAGGTTTTTAAATGTTAGGCATTTTTTCTTGTTATTTTTTTGCTTGAGCTTTTCGTTGATCAAAAAGGTTTTTTAGAATCTCAAAATCTTCGAAACTATTCAAATCGTTGTCCAAATTAAAACGAGGTCTCAATTTCATAATTCTTGGGGTATAAACGACCCGGTGAACACTTACCGGAAAACGTACGATATTTTTGTGAAATTTCCGTTTTAAATACCTTTTCCTAAAGGGTAGTTTGTGGAAATTCTTTACTTTAGTATTATACGTAATACTATTTAAAACGTGTATCAAGTTTTTGTTTTGCGCCGTGCTGGGATTGTGTTAAAGATTCTCTCGTTTGAATTTGTCGATCGTGATTTGGAGAACCTTTCGTCTTCGAAAGTTACGTCTTTTGAAAAAAAATTAAAAATAGAAAAAAAATATTAAAAAAATAAAAAAGTAAAAAATATTTTCTTTTTCTTTTTACTATAAGTAGAAGTTTAAATATAAAAAAAATACAAAAATATTTGCTCTTCCGGATATTTCGATTTTTATTGTTTTCTCTTAAATACTAAAATACACAATCAATTTAATTATCTTCCTAGAGAATTTGTGAATATCCATTAATAAGTTCCCGAACTTAAGATTCAAAATTTACCATCTAATTGAAGTGTGGGGGAGCGAGTGATTTATATATCCAAGTGGGGGGAAGAAAGTGAAAATTCTGCTCATCATTATTAGCCAATCATTAGCATTGGATTCCCCACCTCGGACTGAATGACGTTGGTCGTCGAATTTTATACTAAATATATAATATATGATAAAATATAAAATATATATAAGTCTAAAAATCAACAAGATCAATAAAACCGAGAAGTAGTATAGAATGTTCCCGGGTCGTTTATCCCCAACGAGGCTGTGCTGGAAAATCGATACAGTCGGAAGATTGGAGTTTGAATGAGAAAAATGATTTGAGAGTGTGGAAAGTTAAATTAAACAATAACAAACAAAAACGTTTAAGAAAAACCTAAAAATTAAGAAATTAAGCTAGAAAACGAGAGCACGAATCCCGAACAAAGGGGGAAAAACCTAAAATCTTCAAAATTAACCCTACGAGGAAATTTTCACTTCTAAACTACTCTAGGAGTCAAATAACGAAGAATGAAAAAGACTAGACTGAAAACGGAGGTCGTTTGACCCAAAAACGAGTCAAGACAAAAACCGCACCCGACCCCGTTCTTTAAAAAGCAAAAAGTTATAAAAATGACCCTACGAAAAGTTTTATATTTTTCCTACAAACTATATGACTAAATAAAATTTTCTAAAAAAGAAAAATATTTTTTTGATAATTTTTGTATTTTTTATGAATTTTTTAAACTTTTAACGAAATTAAATTGTAAAAAATACTAAACGATTTTTAAAAATTCTGAAATTTTTTCCTAAAATACTAGACACTATGATTAACCTACGAAAAATAAGAAACAAAAAATTTGCTTATAAATAAGCCCGTAAATAAGCTATAAACAGCTTATTATGGCTTAATAGCCAAAAACATGGTTAAAATTACCTAAGCCCTTGGGACAACCTAACAGAAAAGTCACAAGGGCAGCAGCGGGATGTCTTGGTGTTATAAAGGAGGGTACGATGGTAGAGACCGAGTTTCGAGTCCTTGCCACCCGGTCACGCCCTTGTCTCTTTTCTTTTTTGTTTTTTGAAAAACTTTGTAAAACAAAGTTGTAACTCAATGAGCTAACAATTTTCAAAAACTACAAAGTTATTTGTGAAAGCTTATAAATAAGCTAAAAATGGCGTTTGAAAAAACGGACAGAAGTTAAATAGCTTAATGGTTAAACGAGCTAAGTCCTTTAGACTCTTTGTGGGATATGTAAGCTAAACTAGGACAAAAAGCTTATATGAACCTATCTAAATTAAGCTAAAAAAGCACTAAGAAGCTAAATTGTATAACTAAATAAGCTTAAAAAGGGCTTAAGCTTGACAGGAAGACTCTTCTAACCATAATAAGGCAAAAAGCTACTAAACTGCTAACAAAATAAGCCAAGAAAGAGGGCAAGTAAGCACTCATAGCTTATCACACTAACAAAGTAAGCTATAGAAACACAAAGAGCAAGTTGGATAATCTCAATAAGCTCTAGAGATTGGCTTAATACCATTCAACAGTACCGAACTAAAGAGCTAGTACAATTGGTAGTATGATTGAAGCTTAGGGACACTTGTGGCTCCAAAAATAAGCTATCTAAAAGGACTTTGAAGGACTGAAAGTAAAAGAGTAGCATTTTTCTAAGAGCTTATGGGCTCTCAAAATAAGCAAAAGCTTGGGCTGAGTACACTGAAAAAGCTAGATGAAGGGCTTAAAGTTGACTCCCTAAGCACCGAGGGGAAAACATCTGCTAAAAACAAGGGCTATTTAAAGCTGTCAAATAATTTCAAATGAAAAAGATAAGTTAAAACAGCTTTTAACGTACATCGGAATGGATCTCGTGCACCAATTCTTAACTTCCAAAGACCATTTAATCCTGCTAATTTTAAAGAGTGAAAAAGGGCTTTTAGCTTTTAAAAAAATTACACTTAAGTCTTGGTTGTTTTGACTTAACAAGTCAAATGACACAAAGAGGTGTTGACAGCTTGTTTTTTGACAACACACAAAAGACGCTCATTTTGAACTAAAACTCAAGATCCAAGTGCTTATCTAAATAAGCACTTGTAGCTTTTTTTTAAAAACCACAGTTTGAAAAATGATTAGAAAAACTTGAAAACCACTTAAAAAACTTAAAAACTCTTAAAAAACAGACTAGATTAGCTTAATACTTAAGCGAAATCTAAACCAACTTGACAACAACCCAATTTAAAACCCTGTTGCGACCACCGTTTCACTTTTAACCAACCCACCAAACACCCGCCCCTTATATTTTTTTAAAAATGACTTTTAAAACTATAAGAGCTAAATTTACTAAAATTTTTGAAAGACTAATACTACTTATGCAATTTAAGACAATAAAAAGATTAAAAGCAGAACTAATAAGCACTTTTTTAAAGACTAATAAGCTAGACAGAATTAAGCTATTTTTTGACAGTTTTCATCAAAATGCATAGAAATGAAATGAAAAGTACTAACAAGCATACTTTAGCATAAATTAACACTAATAAGCACAAAAACAGTAATAAGCTAAAAAAATAAGCTAATAAGCTATTGCTACAGTAACTTTTAAGCAAAGTTTAAAAAGAAGTGTACCTTTAACCCTTGCTCAAAACAGGGCTTTTCTAATAAGCTCTAAGTTCCTACCCATAGCTTATAAATAAGCTTAAACTAAGCTAAAACCAATAAGCCTTCCAAAATAGCTTATTCATCCAATGCTTTAATCCAACAGTAGCTTCTACTCTTTTTTTGAATTTTTCTTTAAAGTTTTGTTAAAAACAAGTTATAAAATGGCTTATACTTGAGAGCTTAAAGATTTAGAGAAGTGATTGAAGCTTAGAACACAATAAAAAGCTTAACTGAATTGCATTGAGAATTGAAGTACAAGTACATGAAAAACTCTTAAACTGAAAACTTAAACTTAAAATACTAAAAACTACTTTAAAAACTACACTTTAACTACTCCCTTTGACTATGGCTTTACAATGCTTTATATAGGAAAAAACGACTAGGGTCTTGCTTCTTGATTTTACTTGGGTGTGTTACTTTGAAGACACAAAACAGGCTTCTTGTGCTTGTTGTGAGAGTGTAGACAACACAAACAGTTCCTAGCCTTTGGATTGCTTTTGTGCTTGTTCGGATCATCATCCCCACCCTTCATCATGCTCGAAAGTTGTGAATTTGCCAAGTTGGCAATTTGTCTTGGTAGAAGTGGTAGTGGAGGTGAAGGGAAATGTTTGTCCATGGGGTGGTTTGGGTTGCATGGTAAAAGAGAGGAAGTTAGCCCGTGAGTTGGTTGGGAATTGAAAAGGGCGGGAAAAAAAGTTCTAAAAAGGTTAGGGGTGACAGGGCACAAGTTTGGGATTTGCCACTTTTGGTCCTCCAAAGTTATATATCTCTTTGCACCATACGTCCCTACGTGTTGTGGGAGTTTGGGGACTTGGCAAATTCAGTCCCCAAAAGTTATGTAACCCTTTGCACCACCCGTCCTTATTAGTTATAACTTAGGGGACTTGGCAGAATTGCCCCTTGTGGTTTCTGCTGCTTCGTGGTTTAAGTTTGCGAATTTGGCAGCTTGAGTCCTTCTCTTCATTTCTCTTTGTTTTCTTCTTTTAATAAGTTTAGGGTTTTGACAATTTTAACCCTCAAACTTATTTTTCTTGACTTTTGGCTTCGGGGTTGACTTGGGTTGACTTTTCCACACTTGGGCTTGGATTTTGACTTTGTCTTTTCCTGCTTTTCCATTCTGAGTCCGGTTTTGTCGTTTTGGCTTCGTTTTTCGTCCTTTTCTTAGTTATCCGTTCCTGCATAATACAATTAGCAAAACAAGCGTATTTTTGGCATTTTAAGTCCCTTTTTGGTTATTTTAGCTCGTTTTTAAAGGTAAAAGGTATGTGTAATTAAACACATACCAAGGATTCACGCAAGTTTAAATATCTAATCAAAACATAAAAACGCGACAACTGTCGAAAGACCACATTAAATGGCAACCTGGGAAACTTTCGGTAATTAAATTCTCAGATATACACGGGTGAACTCCCTAGTTTAACACAAAGATTACACATAATCATAAAATTTAAACTAAAGCACGAAAAGTCAACGATGACATTTAGAAATTTTTACGGGGTGTGACATCCTTTCCCCGTTAGAAAAGCTTTCTCCTCAAAGCTTAAGATGTGACATTCGGTACGGGTATGGATTTTACAAATAAATGCGGGTATTTCTTCTGGAACTGGTCCTCGCATTCCAAGGTGAATTCGGCACCTCTCCGCGAGTTCCAACAAACCTTAACGATTGGGATACTACTTTGCTTTAGACGTTTGACCTCACGGTTCATGATCTCGACGGGTTCTTCGATGAAGTGAAGCTTATCATCGATGTGTCGGATAAACACTTCTTCAAGTTCGACATGTGGAAAGTGTTATGGACTCTGCTGAGTTGCTCTGGAAGTTCGAGTTGGTAAGCGACGGTTCCAACCTTAGCAAGGATCTTGAAAGGTCCGATATAACGAGGGTTTAGATTTCCCTGTTTGCCAAAACGTATCACCCCTTTCCATGGAGACACCTTCAACATGACCTTATCTCCCACTTGAAACTCTAGGGGCTTTCGTCTCATGTCAGCATAACTCTTCTGACGATCACGAGCGGCTTCAATTCGGATCTTAATTTAGATGATCTTCTCTATCGTTTCATGAACAATCTCTGGGCCGGTGAGCTAACCATCTCTGACTTCAGGCTAGCAGATCGGTGATCGGCACTTATGACCATATAACACCTCGAACAGTGTAGCCTTAATACTAGTATAGTAGCTGTTATTGTACAAAGACTCTACCAATGGCAAGTGTCTATCCCAACCTTTTCCGAAGTCAATCATGGATGCACGAAGCATATCCTCTAACGTTTGGATGGTCCTCTCGCTTTAACCATCAGTTTGTTGGTGATAAGCTGTACTCATATCGAATTGAGTACCTAAAGCTTCTTGAATCGATTGCTAAAAATGAGACATAAACCTACTGTCTAGATCCGAGATGATCGAAATCGCTACTTCATGCCTCAAGATGACTTCCTTCAAGTACTGTCTTATCAGTTTCTCCACAGAATATATTTCCTTCATTAGCAAGAAATGTGTAAACTTAGTGATACGGTCGATGATTACCCAAATCATGTCTTTACCGATTGCCATCTTTAGCAACTTAGTCACAATGTCCATTGTAATATTCTTCCGCTTTCACTGTGGTATCTCAGGTTGAACCAACAAACCAGACGGCTTCTGATATTCAGCCTTAACCTTGGCACACGTTAAATACTTACTGACGTAGGTGGAAATCTTGGCTTTCATGTTGGGCCACCAGTACAGTTTCTTTAATCTTGGTACATCTTGTTCGATCCAAGGTGGATGGAATACTCTGATTTATGCGACTCGTGCATAATCAGCGTCCTTAAGTCACCAAAACAAGGTATCCAACTCCTATTCTTCAAACATAACGTTTCATCTGAACGAGGTTCGAGTTTCTTAATCATTACGCACAAGTCTTCAGATCTATAGTTCTCTTCCTTTCTCGCCTCTGCTTGTGCATTCAAGATTTGCACGGGAAGGTTCAATCCAGTCGTCATCACTAAGGTTCCTTTTGGCTCAATGCATCTGCCACTACGTTCGCCTTTCCTAGATGGTAATGTATCTCATAGTCGTAATCACTTAGCAACTCTAACAATCGACTTTGACTCATGTTCAACTCTTTCTGATCAAGAATATGCTATAAGCTCTTGTGATCAGTGAACACGATGCACTTTGTGCCATACAAATAGTTTCTCCACCTCTTTAGGGAGAACACTACTACTCCTAATTCCAAATCGTATGTCGTGTAATTCTTCTCATGAATCTTGAGTTGACGAGATGCATTGGCTATGACCTCCCTTTGCATCAAACGACACCTAATCCTTTGTGCGAGGCATCACAGTAAACCACAGAGTTCTCACTACCCTATTGTAAAGCTAAAATCGACGCACTACATAATTTGTTTTTCAATATCCGGAAAGCAGTTTCCTCCTTTTCTCCCCAATCAAACTTCATGCTTTTTTAAGTCAACTTCGTCATAGGCTTGGCGATCTTCAAAAAACCTTTGATGAATCGTCGGTAATAACCGGCAAGACCTAAAAATTGACGAATCTCGGTTGGAGTCTTGGGTGACGCCCAATCCTTGATTCACTCAATCTTAGCAGGATCAACGTGAATGCCTTCTCTATTAATCATGTGACCGAGAAATTGTACCTTCTGAAGCCAAAACTCACACTTTGAAAACTTGGCATATAATTCTTCATTCTTAAGTAATTCTAATATTAGCTTAAGGTGCTCTTCATGATCTTCCTTACTCTTGGAGTAGATCATAATGTCATCAATAAAAACAATCATGAATTTGTCTAGATACAGCTTGCACACCCGATTCATCAGATCCATGAATACCGCCGGTGTGTTAGTCAGTCCGAAAGGCATTACTTGGAACTCGTAATGACCATAATGAGTCCTAAATGCCGTCTTTGGGATGTCATCCTCACAAAATCTGAGTTGGTGATAACCAGACCTTAGGTCGATCTTTGAGTAGACACTTGACCCTTGCAACTGATCAAACAAGTCGTCGATTCTCAAAAGTGGATATCGGTTCTTCACTATGAGCTTGTTTAGCTCACGATAGTCGATACACATCCAAAAAGATCCATATTTCTTTTTGACAAACAAAACCAGAGCTCCTCTGGGTGAGGAACTGGGTCTTATAAATCCTTTGTCAGAAAGTTAATTTAGTTGAGCAGACAGTTCCTGCATTTCTGATGGTGCTAACCGGTATGGGGATCGTGCTATAGGTGCAGCACCCGAGACCAAGTCGATTTGAAATTCAACTTGTCGCGAAGTCCAGGCAAATCTTCTGGAAAAAATTTCAGAAAGTCCTGCACGGTTTGTACGTTCTTAATTCGCTTCTCTTCTGACTTATACTCTGCCTTCTTCTCTATAACTTGAGCTAGAAATACTTGGCATCCTTTTTTAATATACTTTTGGGTCTTGGTACACGAGATGATACTCAATCTCGACTTGTCTCCTCCACTACATCCATCTCCTTGGATCTCCAACACTTTATTTCCATAAGGGATACATACGACCTTCTCGTCACAGATAATCACGGCGTGATATCTTGACAGCCAATCCATACTGATAATGACGTCGAAACTTCCTAATTCTACAAGCATTAGATCTATATCGAACGGGTGACCTAATAAACCTAACGTGCAACCTCTAAGTAAAGTATTCATTTCTACAATTCTTTTGTCAGCTAGTTCTATGACATAACTTACGTCTAATATGGATGAGACAATATCAAGTAATACATTAAAGGTAGTCGACACAAAAATCCTATCAGCACCTGAATCAAATAGCATACATGCATAATGGTTATTGAGAAGAAATGTACCTGTGACGACATTGGAGTCAAGATTAACTCCTCCTCCTCCTAGAGCATAGGCTCTTCCTCTAGCTTCATTTGGCTTGTTCCCCATCTTATTCCTACAGTTCTAATTTTTCAAATTTGGGCAGTCACTCCTATAGTGACCCTACCTTCCACACCCATAACAGGTAACAACATTCTGATTTGGCTCTAGGGATCCTTGAGTAGTGGTAGCAACTGCGACCCTACAATCCCTTGTCATGTGCCTAACTCTCTTACAGTTGCCACATTTCATCGTACACTGCCCCTCATGGTGCAAATTGCACTTGTTGTAGTAGGGTAGTGGCCCAGCATATCCCTTCCTCTCACTGTTCCCAACAATGTATGCTCTGGCCACATTATGCCCATTACCATTTTTGTCTCTTAAATAGTGGTTGTTACACACGATTATCTCTTGAATTTTTATCAAATCTCCTCTTATTCTCTACATTCCTTGCAGCATAACCCTTCAGCTTTTGGTCCATCAAGTTGTTGGCAACACAGACAGCATCCTGGAGTCTGGTAGGCTCTGCCGCAATCACATTCCCTTGAATGTTATCGGGGAGACCTCTTATGTACTTCTCAACCCGATCCTCCTCCTCGGGGACCATCTTAGTAAACAACACAACCAGTTCTTGGAACCTTTGGGTATACACAATCAGATCATTATTCTTCATGGTCAGGTTTCACAACTCAGTCTCCATTTTCTGAATCTCATTTCTAGGGCAATACACCTCTATCATCATCTTCATGAGTGCTCTCCACGTCATGGCATAAACAACATTAGTCCTAACTGTTCTCTTATGGAAGTTCCACCAAGTCAATGCATCATTCTGTAGGGTGCATGAGGCATACTTCACCTGATACTTTGGTGGACAGTTGCTGATGTGGAATACTGTTTCCATCTTCTCGAACCATGTTTTCAGCCTAATAACTCCTTCATTTCCCTTAAAGGCGAGTGGCTTACATTTTAAGAAATCTTAGTATGTGCACTCATATGCGGCTGACACCACACCTCCAACATTCACATTAAGGTTTCCATTCCTATTTTCTCCTCCTAGTCCATTCCCATTACCTTTTTCGCCTCTATCTCTGTTACCTTCCTATTGTCGTTTCCATTAACATCTCCATGTCCGTTACCATTCTTCTTGTGGGTTCGTGATTTTGGTAAGCTTTTAAAGCTTCCTCCATACGTTATTCGATAATCTCTTCGATCGCAGCAGGGGTCATTTTGGTACATGTAGTAGTCGGCATTGTTCTACATCACAAAGAGTAAAACACGATGAGATTTTTAGGTGTTATAGGATCACCATATACGCTAGATAAAATCGATTAGATTATATATCACGGAGACATAGAATCAAAACAAATTCACATCTACCAAAATGAATTAAGTAACTATAATACAATACGTAAAAAGCTAAGAGAATACGGTAATAGAAAATTAGAATTTCATATCATATAAAATAGTCGATCACATCGCTTCCAAAAG
>BQNB010082107.1:0-29427 GCA_026074375.1 Tanacetum coccineum | reverse complement strand
TCTTGTTATCTGTTTTAGTTCTTAAAATCATCAAATTTTCTTTTCAATTAAAAATCCAAAACTCAGCAGCTACTGAGCTAACTGTCTGTTTTCATAGAGCTTTTTCTATAAGCTCTTGTTGTCAAAAACTCTTTCAAAAAGCATTTTTAAATAGCATTTGAGCCAGATTTTAAGAAAAGTTAAGTTTCATCTTCTAGAGTGCTTATTTTTTAGCTTAATTTTAAGCTCAAAGTGAGCTTAAGGGTCTGTTTGGCTACTATTTTCATTTTAGATGCTTATTGAGATTTCAGCTTATAGCTTAGGTCCTTTGTGCTTAATTTCCTTTCATTTAAGCTCAGTAGTGTAGGAAGTAGCTTAATTTTAGCTTTAAATTCATTAGTGTAGTTTATTTTAGCTTTTAGATTTCTTAAAATTTGATAAAACTAAAAAAAAATAAGTAGTTAAGTGTTCCTGTCATCTTTTCAGCTATTTTCTAGCATATTTAGGGCTTTTCACAAAAAGTTTCCTTTATTAAAAATGCTTATTTTCAACCGTTCTAAAACTTTGCTTTTTAAGTTTTTATCAAAAAACAAAAAAAGGGGAAAGTGGAAATCGGGGGTGAGCAAGGCTCGAACCCCCGACCTCAACACTTTCAACCCTTTTATAACACACACTCACTACCACTGCGCCCTGGGGTCTTTTTCGTTATACATCTACACAATTTAATTCTTATACACGTTTTTCCCTATCAAGCCTTATAAGCTGTTTTAGCTAATTTCGTGGCTTATTCATTAAGCTGTGACTTCGAGCTTATTTTTCCTAGGTTCTAATTAGTATAAGCTATTTTTTGTATTTTTTCTAGAATTTTTATAGATAGTTTAGTATTTTTAAACATTTATTTTTATTAAAAACTTTAAAAAATCATAAAAATTAGAAAAATAATCAAAAAAATATAAATTTTTTTTAGAAAATTTTATTTTATCATAAAGTTTATAGGAAAATTAGTTTTGCTTTCGTAGGGTCTAATTTATAAAATTTCGATTTTTAAAGAACGGGATTTGTTCCCGTTCTCGTTTTTCGTGTTTTAAAGCTCATTTCAACTCCGTTTTTGTTCTAGTTTTCTTTAAACTTACTTTTTAGTCAAATAGAGTCCATTTAAAAAGAAAAATTTAAGTTAGGTTAAATTTTAGAAATTTAGGGTTTTTGACCTCTGTTTAGGGGTCCCGTTTTACGTTTTTAGTTAAAATTTGGTTTCCCGTTATTTGTCTTCGTACTTAATTGTTATAATTTGTTTATTTTAATTTTTAAAAGTAGTTAATCAAATCAATCTTTGTCTTCAATTCAAATCGTTGTCCGAACATCAAACGTGGTTTCAATTTCACAAATCGTTGGGGGATAACGACCCAGGAATCATACTTCCCGGTTTATATACGTATTATATTATATATATTTGTGAAGATTTTCCTTTTTACCTTTGTCCTCAAGGGTAATTTGGTAATTTTCCATCATATTATATATTTTATTATTACGTATATATAGATTCTAGCGAATCAATTTTTGGCGCCGTTGCCGGGGATTTGTGATTAAGATTCTCTCGTTTGAAGTTTGTTGATCGTGATTTGAAGACCCTTTCATTTTTGAAAGTTTTGTTTTTGTTAAAAAATCAAAAATAAAAAAATAAAAAATATAAAAAGTAAAAAATATTTTTCTTTTCTTTTAGTATAATTATCATATAAAAAAAATAAAAATATAAAAAATTATCCATAATAAAAAAATAAAATAAACAAAATTGGTAAAAGAACACCAACAAATAATACCTTCAATTGAGGTATTATCCATAATTAGTTCCCAACTCGAATAAAAGATTTAAAAAAACTTATCATTTGTATCATTTACGAAATACGGCTCACCTTAAAAAGTAAAATTTTTAAGAGCTACCGTGAAGTAAATTTGATTATTTGGTTCAAGTTGTCTATCTCATTGTCCGTTAAAATTAGATTAAAAACAAAAAATAATCTTCTTTTTCTTCTTATCCATTTAATTCTTTTCTTAACCCTCTAAATTGTTTAATTCTTATGGCGTCACTCGATCATCGTTTGAACCCCATCTTTCGATTAAAGAATGCATGGCTTGTGGAGCTTTGTACACTGTGGACTTTTGTTGTTTAAAAGGAGGTTTTGAAGACAAGATTCTTGTTCCTAAACCCCCTCAGAATTATGCAACTTTGTGGAAACCCGGTTGATGGTCTAAATTGTCAATCTTGTGCTTTTGTGCGAAAGTGTTTGAATGAAGGTTGGTATACAATTCATGATGAAAACGAGATTCTAAACACTTCGAGAGTCATCCTTTGACAAACACTAAATATTGTTAGTTTTGCTAATTCGGAGAGCCATTCGTCATTTAATCAAGAACTGGTTAATTATTCGCCAAAGCCATCCACAAATTAACCACAATTGTTGTTTCGAGTGTGGTGATTCTTTAGACAATATCTTTTGTCAACGATGTACTTGTAAGTCTTGTGGGAACGGTGCTCATATTGGTTATAATTGTCCACCAAAAGCCCCGATTGTCTTTAATCCAGAACAATGCAATCATACCATTAATGAGCTCCCATAGACTTTACCAAGTGTTCATCCGACATGCAATTCTGGATATGAGAATTCATTCACTTATGATTCCAAACCTAATTTTGCCGATGATTCTCCTAACATTTTCAACCCACCTCCACAACCCCAATACGTACCATACTCTTGTGAGTTATGTGGGAACGATTCTCATTACGGTTACGATTGTCCACCTCAAGTCCTATTTGTCTATAATATAGGACCCGTGTTTCAATAATAACCTTTGATTATTTTCCCAAACTTCAACAAGTTTCCACATACACTATCCTTGTGTGAAGATGTTGGGAATCCTCACGAGACTTTTCAATGTCAACCGATGAATGAAGACTATTATCATGAGCAAAATTCTTTCTATGATTCTAATTCTTTCGGCTTTGACCAAACTCAACCCCCATAATATACCTTCAATCATCTAATCTTAATGCTCATAAAAAAATGAGTTTCTTCAATTCTTAAAATATGCTTTGGAGCAAATGGACAGCCATAACGTGATATGGTTGGTCAAAAATTATGCAAAAGAAGGGAAGAGAAAGGCTAATTGTGGAAGCATCAAGCGGCTAAAGTTCGATATTGGTGATTCCCATTGTACATATGATGATGACGAGGACTATACCATTACAATCACACCCGTTTTATCAACCAAGGAGCCCGTTGACTCTCTTATAATGGAGGATGCGCATCTTGACACTATTCCTAGTGTTGAGAACCTTATCCAATCCCAAGTGAGTTTAAGGGTATTTCCGAAGATACGTGTGATGTGCCCGTTTGTGAAGATCTTTCCACTTTTGATGCTTTGAGCAATCATTCTGAGATTTTATCTGAATCTAACAATGATGGTACTTCAAGTGATGACGATTCTTATGAGAACATCGAGTACGTTGAAGCATCACCTCTCAATTTGGAATACGATAGTTTAGAAGAGGTGAATGAAGATCAAGAAGAGAAAGAGTTTGACTTAGAAGATATTTTTCAAATCCAAGACGTTATTCTTCGTGAGGAATTGTTGAACATTAGTCGTGAGTCATGCTAGAAAAATTGTGGTGATTCACCCTTTGAGTATAGTTCCACATTGGTTTTACCATCTTTTTATTATTAATCTGTCTCTGATGGTTATCACAATCATACTGCAGGTGATCAAAACTTCCACACACATAGCAAGATTTGTTAATCATCTCAAAATTAGTCCCTAATCTTTGAGACATCATGTTATTCTAGTTTCTTTGGTTTCCTCTAGGACTATGTGTGTTCAGCCTATTTTGATCACTTTGTTTAACAATTGTTTTCCTAGGAGATTTTACTTGCTCTTTAGATTTACCAAACTCTATTTTAGCAAAACTAGGTTTAATAGTTTTCTTCTCTATCTTAGGCTTTGACACAGCTTCATCCTCACTATCTGATATCCAATCTTCAATAAGTAGGGGACCAAAGTTCTTCCTAACAACCTTAGGCTTGTCTGCACTAGCTTCAGTAGTCTCAACTACAGGCTTCTTAACTGCAGGCTCACTAACTATAGGCTCATTCACAAACTCTTCTAGACCAGAGAATGACAAATTAGGTTTTATGGCATAAAGTTTCCTGTATAGGGAGGTGGAACAACATTATACCCTAAACCTGTTTTACACTTATCAACTATCCGACAGTCTATTAGTTTGCTTAAGCTTTTAGATGAATTCTCAAAATTTTCTACTGTTAGCTGAATTTCATCTTTTTGTTTTTGAGCCAGTTCCAACTTCCTCCTAAGCTCTGTAATGGCTACTTCTCTTAAATGAATCTCACGTTTTAAGACCTTGATATCTTCCTCATAAATAGACTCATTTTTCTTATAAACTAGAAGTCTTGCTTCTACAGACTCTAAACCTGTTTTATAAGTAATAGCATTTATCTTAGATGTCCTTAAGTCATTTAACAGCTGTTCATTTTGTTCTTTAAGAATTTTAACATTTTCCAAACAAGATGATGAACAGTTTGAATCAGTAGATACCTCAAAGCTAGAACTTATAGAAGAGTAAGCCTTAGAAGTAGTTGTCTCACTGGGCACAACCCTTCTTGGTTGTTCTCCTATTTCCTATTTCTTGGTTCCTTGGAGCCATGCACTCCCTTACAAAGTGTCCTATTTTGTGGCAGTTGTAACACTCCACCTTGGACTTATCAAACCTAATGGTCTCATTACCATTAATAGTAAGCTTTATTCTAGTGTTCTTCAAGAATCTCTTTGCCCTCATTGTTAGCATAGCCATCTGCCACCTCAAGTCCATCTCTTCTAAATTATCAGGATGAATTTGTTGCAAGTCCTCATTGTCAAGTTGTGGACTATTTGGTTGACTTGCAAAGAAAGCACATATAACAACATCACTCAAGTTATCAATTGTTGTTGAGTTAACAACAGTAGCTTCTTGAGTGTAGCAGGTGTAGCACCATAAGCAGTATTAACTGCGCATTTGTTACTACTGATGTTGTTGGAGGACACAAGGCCTACATTCTTATGTGTTTGTGCTTGGAGCTTTGATGTGCCTTTGAACCTCATGGTTCCATTGATCTTCAGGTTGTTGTAAAGATCATCCAAGCTTAATGTATCTATCTCAGGCTTGTTCTTCCACACAATGGTATGTGTGTTCCATTCTGGTAACAGACTTCTTAAGAACTTCTGATTTACATCTTCTTATGAGATACCTTCACCATGAATCTCTAATTGACTGATAAGCCTTTTGAAGCCTATCAAAGTTTGATCTAACACATTTGAGCTAGTGTATGTAAAATTTTCTTTTTGCTGCTTTGAAGATTCTCTAAGTCTTGTTTAGTAGCAGCATTCCTCAAAAACTTCTTATTTAATAGCCTGCAGCAATGACTTGGCGTATTTGATGGAGTTAAACTTCAATTGATGTTCATTAGGGATGTCCATCAATAATGTGCTTCTTGCCTTCAACTCTAACATCCTTTGTGCCTTTTCTTCAGCAGTTGTAGGAGTAATTGTAGTCTCAACACCTTCAACAACTTTTGTTATTAGAGGTGCATTACCATTCTCTATAACTTCCCATAGAGAATAATCAATCATCTGGATGTATTGTTCCATCCTCATCCTCTAAAGCTCATACTCACCTGGTTTGAGCATAGGCACTTTTGATGCAGCCACCATATGTACTGAGTCTTGATCCATGTATTCTTAGCAAAGTTTCTCAAAGCACCAAGCTCTGATACCACTTGTTGGTTCCCAATTAACTTCTAATGATCGAATTCCTTAAGCTTGTATCAGGATTAGTTATGCTAGATAAATCTAACACAACTTAGTTTAAGAAACTTTGTTTGATAATACTAAAGATTATGCGGAATCTAATCTTTAAATATAAGGAAGATTCTTCAATGAAAACAGTAGTAACACAAAAGAATATAACTTCAACAATAAAAGCTCCAATATTATTACAAATAATATGAATACTCTCCTAGTATTAGGGTTACAAAACCTTGAAGCTATGACAATTCTATATGATGAGATTCCTATGATTATTGATATCAAACTCTATGCCCTAGGACCTCCTTTTATACACCAAGGAGTCCTAATCGATTTACAATATATTTCTAAAACTTAGAATATTCAATATGATCTATTCTATAAATAAATCATACTTGTCACGTAAGTAATCTTGATCTCCAATCAATCTTTATCCTTTCTTCTGTCTTTATCCATTCTCTTTTGACAGTAAAAACTCTTTTAGCAGTCTTAATCTTTGAGCAGATGATATGTGTGAAAACACATATCCGTTTTATATCAAAATAGGCCCTAAAAAGACAAAATTGTGCTTTAAATGCTTGTATATTGCTTGTTTTGTCTTTGTGATTGTGTAGGTACGGATAATGCAAAAATCTCAAGAAAACGGTCAAAACCGGACAATCACGGACACGGGAACGGAATTGAGTGTACAAAGAGCCAAGAGAATGCTATCAAAAGTCAACAATGGTTAACTCAAGTCAACCTTCAGTCAAACATGGTCAACACTAAATGACAAAAATCCCAAAAATACCAAACCAGTCCTTCATAATTAACCAAATTACAAAAATAATCCTTAAACCCTAACGGTGTTAACTCTTTTCATATAAAAGAGTTAACACCCGTTAACTTGTAACAACCAAGCCCGAAACAAACCATGGCCCATTTCTTTTATAATTAACACCGGGCCTAAAATCCTTTATAAGCCCAGAGTTATAACCCCGGGTCAAAGATAGTGAATCACCCTCTTTTATAAGTTTTTACGCGCGAAAGTTAGTTACCACTGTTCATCGTCACTTTCGATTTACCCCTCCCATCAAATCAAAGGGCAATTAACAATTGAGGGTTAGGATGGGTAATTCAAGGGTTAAGGAACACGTTGGCAGAGTACTACATCATCTCTCATTCTCATTGGCCAAAACCCACAAGAAGTGCCACGTGGATAAGTGAAGAAACACAAAGGGAATGAAATTTTTACACTAATCCTGTCACGAAAGAAGCACAGGAGTGTCACATCACGGATTGCCACGCTGGCAATCCGTGTGAGCTAAGATTTGATCTAACGGACCACAATTGAGATCCAATCATTGGAAGAAATGGAAGGACAGGATTCAAGGGAGCGTGTGAAGGACTTGACACCTAGAAGCTTCTCCTGGCAACTATAAAAGGACTCCTTCACCCTCACATTAAGATCGTCTTTTTCTGAATTTTTCTTTAGTTTTTAAAATAGCTTATGTAACTTTTTAGTTTAAAATTGTAATTTTCTTTTAAGATCTTGTAATTTCCTTTTATTAAGCATTGTAATCCGTTTTTAATCATTAATAAAATCATCATTTGGTTTTTATAATCTGTTTTTTCGCTTTTAAGCTTTATTACTATCAATGGTATGCTTACTGTTTCATAAGCTCATAATAAGCTCATTCTAGCTCTTTCAAGTCTCTAAGCTTGAAATTGAGCTCTAATAAGCCTTAATCTACTGAAACTTTAAAATCAGTTGTAATACCTTTGCTTAATGGAATTTAGACTTAAGGCAGATGAGCTTAAAATGGAAGAGCTTATAAGGACTTATACTGGCTTATTTACAATAAGCCAGAGCTTGTAGATAGTGCCAATTGAGCCTATTAATGCCTTTGTTTAGCTAAGGCATAAGTAAGTTCTCTTTACAATTCAAGTTTTCTAAGTTTAATTCTGTTTTTTTTACTTATTTGCTTAATCTGCTTATTTAGTTACTTATTTGCTGTCTTAATTTGTTTAAAAATGCTTAATATAGTTGTTATTTGCTTATTATGCTTAGTCATTAGTCTAATATCTTAGTTTCATAATCTGTCATAAAATCAAAAAAACCAAAAAATATTAGATTAGTTTTAAGATCTTAGTATCTGGCTTATCTAAGTGTTATAGAGTAGTTATAAGTTGTTTACAATCTGGTTATTAAGCTTTGTCCATTAGTTTTCAAATTAGCAATTTTAAATGGATTTTAAGGTAGTTAAAGGGGTGTTTGGGACTAGCAGTACTAACATGAGTTAGTACTGCTTGAACCCTTTTGTTCCTTTGTTTTGGTTTTGAATCATTTAAAGGGGTTTAAAAGTGCAGGTTTAGTGAGTTTTATTAGGACTAGTTAAGATTTCATAAGTTTTCTAGTTGTTAATTGAATCTGTGTTCATTAAGTCCTTCATTAGTTTAATTTTAAGCTCAAGTAGAATTAAGCTAATCTAGTTCACCTACTTAAGTCTACTTAGGTGTTTTATCAGTGTAGAAATAAGAATTGAAGGTCTGCATTTAAAGATTTTGTGCTTTAATCACTTTTGTGTCATTTGCATCAGATAGGGAAAAACAGATTAAGGTCATTTTCTAGCTTCTTTTTAAGTAGGTTAAAATAGTTGTTAGGTTTTCATTTTCAACAATAAAGTAGCTTATATATCATATTTTATAAGTTTGCATTTAGTTTTTAATAAGTAGCTTATTATACTATCTGTTTTTTTAAGCTTTTAAAATTGCATTCTGTCTTTTTCAAAGTAGAGGTCAGCATTTTGAGCTTACTGTCTGTTTTAACAAGCTTTTCTCAATAAGCTCTTTGATTTCAAAATTATTTTCAAAAGCAGTTTCAGATAGCCTTTTAGTTCAACTCTAAGAATATATAAGTTTCATTCATTAAAGTGCTTAATTGCTTGCTTAGATTTAAGCTCAAAGTAGCTATTAGGGGCTGTTTGGTTTTAAGTGTTTTTCATAAGTGCTTATTTTGAATTACTAGCTTATGGCTTATTCTGTGTGCTTATTCTTGTTCAATTAGCTCTTTAGGTTAGAATTAGCTTAATTTGTCATAAGCTTTAGCTTATTTAGTCTTTTAGATTATTAGTTTAAGAAAAATACTAAAAAATAAGTAGTTAGTAGTTTCTGTTATTTTATAAGCTGTTTAACAGCTTATTTAGGGCTTTTCATAAAAAGTTTCTTTTAGTAAAAATGCATATTTTTAGATTATTAAAAACTTTGCTTTTATAAGTTTTTGAAAATAAAAAAAGGGAAAGTGGAAATCGGGGGTGAGCAAGACTCGAACCCCCGACCTCAACACTTTCAACCCTTTTTATATCACACACCACACACTTACTACCACTGCGCCCTGGGGTCTTTTTCGTTATAATCTTGCAACATTTAACTTTTATACACATTTAGCCCTTTTAAGCCTTATAAGCTGTTTTAGCTTAATTCGTGGCTTATTCATTAAGCTGTGACATCGATCTTATTTTTCCTAAGTTCTAATTAGTATAAACTATTTTCTGTATTTTTTCTAGAATTTTTATAGATAGTTTAGTATTTTTAAACATTTATTTTCATTAAAAACTTTAAAAAAATCATAAAAACCAGAAAAATAATCAAAAAAAATATAAATCTTTTTTAGAAAATTTTCTTTTATCATAAAGTTTATAGGAAAATTAGTTTTGCTTTCGTAGGGTCTAATTTGCAAAATTTCATTTTTTAAAGAACGGGATTGATTCTCGTTCTCATTTTTTGTGTTTTAAAGCTCATTTCAAATCCGTTTTTGTTCTAGTTTTCTTTAAACTTACTTTTTAGTCAATTAGAGTCCATTTAAAAAGAAAAATTCATTTTAGGTTTAATTTTGAAAAATTAGTTTTTTAATTGCTATTTAGGGTTCCCGTTTTGCGTTTTTAGTTAAAGTTTGATTTCCCGTTATTTGTTTTCGTGCTTAGTTGTTATCATTTTCTTATTTTAATTTGTAAAAGTAGATAATCAAATCAACCTTTGTTTCCAATTCAAATCATTGTCCGAGCTTCAAACGTTGTTTCAATTTCATAAATCGTTGAGGGATAACGACCCGGGAATCATACTTCTCGGTTTATATACGTATTATATTATATATATTTGTGAAGATTTTTCTTTTTACCTTTGTCCTCAAGGGTAATTTGGTAATTTTCTATCATATTATATATTTTATTATTACGTGTGTTGGTTTACTACGAATTAATTTTTGGCGCCGCAGCCGGGGATCGAACCCAGAATCTTTGGATCTTATCCAAAAAATTTCCACCCGCAGCAGAATTCAACGAATCTTGATCAAACTTCGAGATCCTCAGTTAATTATAATGATATGATGGCAAACCGAATCGACGTTGTTGAATTAGCTTGTGAAGAGTATTCTCAGGAAGTTCCAGGATTTTCAAACGTGATCGCCAGTGGCAATCCCACTCCCGGATATGACCCGATAGTTTCAAATTCTTCTCCGACTCTCACTCCTTTCGGGGAGAGTGATTTTCTACTTCTAGAAGAAGCTAATGCTTTTCTTGCTCTAGCCGACGATCCAACTTCACCGGAAGTTGATGAATCCTATTATGACCCAGAAGGGGACATTCTTATTCTCGAAGCACTCCTTAATAGTGATCCTTCACCACCTCCGAACCAAGGAAATTATTTGCCGGAAATCAGAAAGGAACTTAAAGTTTGTGAAGCCAAAACTGCCAAATCTTTAATTGATGAACCTCCTGAGGTTCGAACTTAAGGACTTTACCACCTCATCCGATAATATGGTTTTTTGCATTTTTGGAAGACAACAACAAGTTGGCGGTCATAATTTCCAAAGATTTAGGTGTTGATGAAAAGGCCGCTCTCATAAAGGGTCTAAAGTCCTGAAAGCAAGCAATTGCTGGGAAACTTTCCGACATTAAGGGTATTAACCTGGAATTTTGTTCTCATAAAATTCTAATGGAAGAAGACTACGAACCAGAGGTCCAACATCAGAGAAGGGTTAATCCAAAGATCCATGATGTCATTAAGAAAGAGTTGAATAACTTCTTGACGTATGGAATTAATCTACCCACTCTCGGGATGTCCTTCCTTGGGTGAGCCCAGTGCACTATGTGCCAAAGAAGAAAGGAGGTTGAAACCGTAGTGACCACTGATGAAATGAGTTAGTTACCAACTAGGATTTAACGGGATGTGAGAGTTTGTGATTGATTATCGTAATTAAACCACCCACCCGGAAAGACCACTTCCCTTTGCCGTTTATGGATCAAATGCTTGAGAGACTCACAGGAAATGAATACTACTGTTTCCTTGATGGTTTCTCGGATTATTTTTAAATACCAATCGATCCGAAAGATCAGGAAAAAGACCACGTTCACTGCCCTATCCGGAATGTTTGTTAAACCCGTCGCATGCCTTTCGGCTTATGCAATGCACCAGGCACGTTCCAGAGGTGTATGATGGCTATTTTCCATGATATGATTGAAAAGACAATGGAAGTTTTCATGGATGACTTTTCAGTTTTCAGAAATTCTTTCTCTACGTGCCTTTCCAATTTAGAAAAGATGCTTAAAGGGTGTGGAAGACACTAATTTTGGCTATAAATTGGGTAAAAAAAGCCATTTTATGGTGAAGAAGGCATCGTAACTTGGACACAAAATTGCAAAGAAAGGAGTCGAAGTTGACAAAGCCAAATAGTCGTCATTGTAAGTTACCTCACCCAACTACCGTCAAAGGTATTAGGAGTTTTCTTGGACATGCAGGTTTTTATTGTAGATTCATCAAGGACTTTTCAAAAATTTCTCAACCCATGACACATCTCCTTGAGAAAAACACTCCTTTCATTTTTTTCGAGGAATGCATTTAAGCTTTTCAAACCTTAAAGAAGAAATTAACCGAAGCTCCAATTCTGATTGCCCCCGACTGGACCAGCCCTTTGAGCTTATGTGCGATGCAAGCGATTATGCCATAGGTGCGGTTCTGGGGCAACAAATGAGAAACACTTTAGGCAGGGAATCAAACTACACCCACACCAGAAAGGAAAAATGTTAAGCTATGGTATACGCTTTTGAAAAATTCCGGTCCTACCTCATCATGAATAAAAAGATAGTGATATACGGACCATTCCGCCCGTAAGTACCAATTTGCTAAAAAAGATGTCAAGGCAAGATTGCTACGATGGGTTCTCCTTCTTCAAGAATTTGATTTTAAAGTAATTGATACGAAGGGAGCCGAGAACTACGTAGCCGATCATCTTTCCTGATTAGAAATAACCCATATGAAAAATGTTCTCGATCAAAGGAAAATAACGAAAGTTTTCCTCTCGAAAACACTTAATTTCATGGTGGACTTCTCATGGTGACCTAAAGTACCGTGTTTGCCGGATTATGCAAATTACCACGCGCGGAATTTTCATTGTCAAAGGAATGTTCAAATCAGCAGAAAAATTAAAAAAAAAAATTTTCAAAGATGTGTCACACACTATTATTGGGATGACCCTTTTTCTATTCAAAAACCTGTGCAGATCAATGTGATCCGGTGTATGTGTTCGGGCCAAGAACCCTGTCGACGACCTCACAGCTTGCCATAGTGGACCCCAACCGGGGGACATTACGGTGCCAACTACACCGCCAAAAAGGTTTTTGACTCCGGATTTTATTGGCCCACAATCTACAAAGATGCCCATGAGTTAATCAAAAACTGTGACTCATGCCAGCGTCTGGAAAAAAATTCACAACGTGATGAGATGCCATAAAATTCCATCCAAGTGTGTGATATATTTGATGTCTGAGGCATAGATTTTATGGGACCATTTCCGTCATCTAGAGGAAATCAAGTACATCCTCGTAGCGATCGCTTTTTTCCAATGGTTGAAAGTGAAGCCAGGGCGCTCCCCACTAACGATGCTTAAGAGTTGTAGTTGTAAGTTTTTGAAAAATCTCTTTTTGCACGATTCAGGTACACGAGAGCTATTATAAGCGATCGTGGGACCCATTTCTGTAATGACAAATTTGCTAAAGTAATGTCTAAGTATGGGGTCACTCATCGTCTAGCTACCGCTTACCACCCTTAAACGAGTGGTCAAGTCGAGGTGTCGAATCGTGGGTTTTTTAAAAAAGGGGGCGTATTCTAGAAAGGCGGGTTGGAGAATAACGTGTCCTCATGGTCTGACAAAATTGACGATGCTTTTGGATTTCGTTACTGCTTTTAAGACACCAATTGGTTGTACGCCTTACAAGCTTGTTTATGGAAATTCTTGCCATTTGCCTATCGAATTAGAGCATAGAGCGTATTGGGCATTAAAACATGCTAATTTCGATCTTAAAACCGTGGGCGATCACCGTAAGCTACAACTTAATGAACTTAATGAGCTTCGTGATCAAGCATACGAGAATTCTTTTTGATTTTATAAGGAGAGTGCGGAAGAAGCTTCATGACTCAAAGATCAAAAACCGCATTTTCAATGTTGGTGATCAAGTCTTGCTTTTCAACTCTCGTCTAAAGATATTATCGGGAAAGCTTAAAACCCGATGGTCTGGCCCTTTCACTATAACTAAAGTTTTTCCATATGGCACTGCAAAATTATCTTCACTTGACGGAATCCTAACTTCAAAGTTAAATTGCCACCGGACTTAAGCACTACTTAGGAGGGGGACCACACCAACATGGTTGTCCCGGATCTCCAGATTTCCCTTAAGGACGAATGAATTCAGGGCATCGACGTCGAGCTATGTGAAATTCGGTTACCAAAAATAAAGCGCTTCGTGGGAGGCACCCCATGCTTATCCATTTTCTATTTTCTTTCCTAATGTGTTGTGATGAGGCTTGTACTCTTCCGTTCTTTGTGTTTGTTGTTTGTACTTGTGATTGTTTGCAGGATAAACCTAAATTTTCTGAAGACTCTCGTGTTCGGTGTTTTGTCCTGGTCCACTCGAGCTTCCTAGCCTTTGCTTGCCATTAGTTTGGGGAAATCCGATATCCTAAAGATTATTATCGTCTAACATTTATCTTATAGCACACTTAATAAACGGCTTAAGATTTTTGTGATACTTTCTTCAGGCTTTAGTTATGCATTCGACCTTTTTTGAGTTCTAGTATGGGGTTTTTAAGTCTTAGGCTAGGAAACATTGAGGACAATGTTTGATTTTAGTATGGGGTAGTATATCTTCGATATGATCTTGCCTACTTTTACCCGTTGTTCTCACGTACCCCGTTTTCCCACCAAAATTTTCAAAAAAAATGAAAAATTTTAAAATTTTCAAAAATAAAATAAGTGTTTTTGTCACAATTTTGACTTTCTTGCTGGGTAGAATAAGAGTAAATTTTGACCCGATCGAGCGTGTTGAGCTCTAGCTTGTTCCTTAACTTTTAGGCTAAGCGTTCGCGAGAATTCGCGAAGAACGAAAAATGATAGAGTTAGGTATGAGTAGGATGCTAAACAAGGATTATTTGGAAATCTTAAGAGCTCATGTATGTAACTTGTTGCTTTTCCTCCCATAAGCTCTTAACCGGATTAATATACGTGCTGTTTTTAGAGATTAAACTTAAATCAACAATTTTTATATATATAGCAAAAAATTTAGTCTTAGTTCAAATTTATACTTGAATTTTTCAAAAAGAAGTCTTCTATATATAAAATATAAAAAAAAGAAAAAATATATATATGATGATAAAGAAAATAATTAAAAATATTAAAATAAAAGTTGTGGGTTGATAAAAGTTTACTACATCTTTCCGGCTCACAACCGATGTGGTAGTCTTCTAAAGAAAGCCCATAGTAAGAATAAAAATCTGAGACTGATAAAAGTTTGCTGCATCTTGCCGGCTCACAACCGATGTTGCAGCCTTCTAAAAGGTCGAGGGTTACAATTGCTTAATTGTTTAATTTCAAGTTTAAATTAAGAAATAGATTTATTTTTGTTAAATTCAAATATGCTTTTGCACTTTGACTATTCTATTTTATAAGCTATGAATATTCGGGAAACCTAAGAGTTTTTGAAACCTAAGGTCCGTGAGTCCCGATACTAGTCTCTGTGGGGTGTCAAAAGCCTGGTCACTTAGCCGCAAGGTTGGGATGTGCCGAGACGAAAGTCGCTACATGGGATGATCTCGCCTTCAAACTCATTATTCTAAGGTGGAACGTGAAGCATAGTGTTTTGCAAAACGTTGATGCATGGTTGAAATTCAAAATAGCACATTCACTTAAGATATAATAAATGTCGGGAGTGAAAAGTTCACAAGTTGCAAATATGAGTAGTGTTAGCATCTTTACTGGTATTTAGCTGTGATTTTGTTTTAAGCTTGGTTTGGATAAGTGAAAAATCAGGGACGATGAATTTATCCTTTTTGGGGCATTCTCGGATCGAAATGCATCTTGTTCTATGATCCCTAATAGTTATGGAAATAATGAAAGTCGAAATAATCTCAGTTATATTTAAAAAAAATGAAAAAGTTTTAGAAAAATGGGAAAATAGGGTGTTTTATAACTTGTGATTTCTTAATTTTTCCCACAAAAGTCTTTGCTACTTTTCAAAGATTTAGTTTGAGGAAAGTTTTGAGGTATTTGGTTATAAAGCATATAACATTGCGTGAGGACACGCAATCGCTTAGTTTGGGGAATTTTGATATGTGTGAAAACACATATCCGTTTTATGTCAAAAATGGCCCTAAAAAGACAAAATTGTGCTTTAAATGCTTGAATATTGCTTGTTTTGTCTTTGTGATTGTGTAGGTACGGATATTGCAAAAATCTCAAGAAAAAGGTCAAAACCGGACAATCACGAACACGGGAATGGAATTGAGTGTGCAAAAGCCAGAGAATGCTACCAAGGTCAACAAAAGTCAACCTATGGTCAACAGTGGTCAACCATAAAAAGACAAAACCCAAAAATTCCAAATCAGTCCCTCAAAGTTAACCAAATTACAAAAATAATCCCTAAACCCTAAAGGTGTTAACTCTTATAATTATAAGAGTTAACACCCGTTAACCCCTTATAACTAAACCAAGCCTGGGCCCAATCCTAAAAACCCGGCCCAAAATCCTTTTATAAGTCCAAGTCCAACCCCATGTAAACCAAAAAAAAAGTCAAACACCCTTTATAAAAGAAAAGGCGCGGGAAAAGTGGTTTATACTATTCACCGTCTTCTTCCTTTTACCACGAGGTCAAAATCAAGGGGCAAGTGCAAATTAAGGGCATGAAAAGGTAATTCAAGTGAAAAGGTACACGTTGGCAAAGTATTACATCATCTCTCATTCTCATTGGCCAAAACCCAAAGGGAATGACACGCGGTTCTGACAACAAACACACGAGGATTGAGGATTTTACACTAAAATGCTCACAAAAGAAGCACAAAGGCCTCTGACACACGGATGCCATGTTGGCAATCCGTGTGCCCCTAAATCTAATCCAACGGATCAAGATAAGCATCAAATGATTGAGGGAATGAAGGGACAGGATCCAAGAGAGGCTAGAAGACCTAGAAGCATCTTTGGCAGGCTATAAATAGCCCTCACTCACTCATACACGTGATGATCTTTTTATCTAGTTTTTTTTAGCTTTTGAACTTTAGCTTATGTAATTTTCATAAAATAGCTTATGTAGTTTTAATTCAGCTTTTAAAAGTTTGTTGTAATCTCAGTTTCAACCTATTGTAATCAGTTTTCTAGTTAATGAAATCATAAGTTTTATTTTAATAAACTATCATAAGATTTTTACTCTCAAATGTTTTTGCTATTGTTACATAAGCTCCTAATAAGCTCATATAAGCTCTTTGAGTCTCTAAGCTCAATTCAGTCATTTAATCTACTGTAACTTTAAAAACAGCTTAAAGACCTTGGCTATTTGGATTTTTGAGCTTTTGGAAGATGAGCTTACTTTAGAAGAGCTCATATGGACTTTTACTGGCTTATTTACAATAAGCCAGAGCTTGTAGACAGCTCAATTGAGCCTTTGATACCTTTGTTTAGCTAAGGCTAAAGTAAGTGTTCATTTAAGCTTTCTGTCTTAAATTTCTTAGTATAGTTTTAGCTTATTTTTCTTAATTGTTGCTTATTTGTGCTTTATTAATGGATTTATTATGCTTATTAGACTTATTTGATAATCTGTTTTTAGTTAAAATAGCTTAGATCTTAATTTTGTTTAATTTGTCCTTAAAATCAATAAAAAAAACCAAAAATATTAGTGTAGCTAGTGGCTTATTGATTTCAGCTTATTGGATTAGTGTTTTTAGCTTTTTAGGTCTGTTATAAGTTGTTTATTATCTGGTTATTTAGATTTGAGCTTTGGATTGAATTTTCATAAGTGTCTAAATGCGTTTCTAAGATTGTCAAAGGGGTGTTTGGCCCACCTGATCTACAGCACTAACTATAAGGTGAGTAGTGCTGTTCTTGGCTTATTGGTATTTTAAGTTCATTTTAAATCACAAAATTAGGATTGTTTAAGCTGTTTTTATAAGTTAGAATTAAGTTTTCAATAGATAATAGCTTATTAGTTCAAACCTATTAATTAGAGTTTGCATTATTAGCTTAGATTAGTTCTAGTTTTTGAATTGACTTATTTTTCATTTAGACCTTGTGTTTTAAGAGTGTTCAGAATTATAATTTTTAGGTATGCATTAATAGGGTTTAGATTTATCATATGCATGTCGAATGATCAGCAAGCTGTTTAAATTGCAATTGTCATTTTTTAGTCTTAAATTTAGCTAGATTAAAAATAACTTTTAGCTTTTCACATTCTTGCAAAAGTAGAATATTAAGGGGTAGTTGTTTAATTTATTTTGAGCTGTATTTTAGCTTATTAAGCTTTTTGTTATCTATTTTTAAGCTATCAAATAAGCCTTTTGCTCTTTTCAGTAGTTACCAAAGATTAATTCAGCATGATTTGAGCCCAGGGTCTGTTTTTAAAGAAACTTTTGTAATAAGCCAAGTAAGTCTCAACTTTGTTTCAAAGGTTTGATTTAGGTATCTGATTTGTTTTTTTTTGTTTTTTTGAGGGGGGGGGTTCAGGCTTGCATAAGCCATATCCCTACAAGGAATCCAAAGAGCTTATCTAAAAATAAGCGCAAAGGTCCCTGTAGGGCCTGTTTGGTTATTGGTTTTAATACTAGAGCTTATTTAGTCTTTTAGCTTTTTACTTGCTTATTATTAGTTCTATTTAGCTCATTAGCTTAGGTTTAGCATATAAAAGCTTTATTTAATTTAACTTTCAGGCTTATATCTTTCTAGCTTATTTAGTTTAAGAAAAAAGCCAAAAAAAATTAGCTAAGTAGTTTATGTCAAGTTAAAAAACTGTATTTAACAGTTTATTTAGGGCTTTTCACAAAAAGGTTCTTTTATTAAAAATGCTTATTTTTTCAGATGTTCTAAACTTTGCCCTTTATAAGTTTTTTTTGAAAAAGGGGAAGGTGGAAATCGGGGGTGAGCAAAGCTCGAACCCCCGACCTCACACCCTCAACCCTTTTTATAACACACACAACACACTCACTACCACTGCGCCCTTGGGTCTTTTTCGTTATACTCTTACACAATTTAATCTTTATACACGTTTTTCCCTCAAAAGCCTTATAAGTTGTTTTAGCTTATTTCGTGGCTTATTCATTAAGCTGTGAGTTTGAGCTTATTTTTCCTAGGTTCTAATTAGTATAAGCTATTTTTTGTATTTTTTCTAGAATTTATATAGAAAGTTTAGTAATTTTAAACATTTATTTTCATTAAAAACTTTAAAAAATCATAAAAAATAGAAAAATAATCAAAAAATATAAATCTTTTTTAGAAAATTTTCTTTTATCATAAAGTTTATAGGAAAATTGATTTTACTTTTGTAGGGTCTAATTTGCAAAATTTTGATTTTTAAAGAACGGGATTTGCTCCTGTTCTCGTTTTTCGTGTTTTAAAGCTCATTTCAACTCACTTTTTTGTTCTAGTTTTCTTTTTAATCTTATTTTTAGACAAATAGGTTCATTTAAAAAAGAAAATTTTTAAGTTCGGTTTAATTTAGGAAAATTTAGGTTTTTGATCTACGTTTAGGGTTCCCGTTTTGCGTTTTTAGTTAAAATTTGGTTTCCCATTATTTGTCTTCGTGCTTAATTGTTATAATTTGTTTATTTTAATTTTTAAAAGTAGATAATCAAATCAATCTTTGTCTTCAATTCAAATCATTGTCCAAACATCAAACGTGGTTTCAATTTCACATATCGTTGGGGGATAACGACCCGGGAATCATACTTCCCGGTTTATATACGTATTATATTATATATATTTGTGAAGATTTTCCTTTTTACCTTTGTCCTCAAGGGTAATTTGGTAATTTTCCATCATTTTATATATTTTATATTTACGTGTGTTGGTTTACTACCAATCATATATATACGTATATATATATATATATATATATATATATATACGTATATATACGTATATATACGTATATACACGTATATACGTATATATACGTATATACACGTATATACGTATATATACGTATATATATGTATATACATATATATACGTATATATATATGCGTATATACGTATACGTATACCTCTTACGTATATATAAGATTCTACGAATCAATTTTTGTCGCCACTGCCGGGGATTTGTGATTAAGATTTTCTCATTTGAAGTTTGTTGATCGTAACTTGAAGATCCTTTCATTTTTGAAAGTTTTGTTTTTGTTAAAAAAAAATATATATAAAATATAAAAAGTAAAAAATATTTTTCTTTTCTTTTAGTATAATTAAAAAAAAATTGTCCATAAAAAAAAATAAACAAAGTTGGTAAAAGAACACCAACAAATAATACCTTCAATCGTGGTATTATCCATAATAAGTTCCCAACTCGAATAAATGATTTAAAAACTTACCATTTGTGTCACTTGCGATGTACGGCTCACCTTCAAAAGTAAAATTTTTAAGAGCTACCGTGAAGTAAGTTTGATTATTTGATTCAAGTTGTCTATCTTATTGTCCGTTAAAATTAGATTAAATACCAAAAATAATCTTCTTTTTCTTCTTATCCATTTAATTCTTTTCATTAACCCTCTAATTTGTTTAATTCTGATGGCGTCACTCGATCATCGTTTAAACCCCCTCTTCTCGATTAAAGAATGCATGACTTGTGGAGCTTTGTACACTGCGGACTTTTGTTGTTCAAAAGGAGGTCTTGAAGACAAAATTCTTGTTCCTAAACCTCCTCAGAATTGTGCTACTTGTGGAAACCCAGTTGATGGTTTATATTTTCGATCTTGTGCTTTTGTGCGAAAGTGTTTGAATGAAGGTTGGTATACAATTCATGATGAAAACAAAATTCTAAAAACCTCCAAGTCATCCAATCACAACACTAACATTGTTAGTGCTCTTCGAGAGCCATTCGTCTTCAATCAAGACCCCGGTGTAAATTCTTCGCAAAGTCCTCTACAAATTAACCACAATTGTTGTTACAAGTGTGGTGATTCGTTAGACGGTATCTTTTGTCAACAATGTACTTGCAAGTCTTGTGAGAACGGTGCTTATATTGGTTATAATTGTCCACCAAAAGCTCCGATTATCTCTAATCCAGAATAATGCAATCAAACCATTAATGAGCTCCCACAGACTTTGCCAAGTGTTCATCCGACATGCAATTCTAAAGATGAGAATTCATTCACTTATGATTCCAAACCTAATTTTGTTGATGATTCTCCTAACGTTTTCAACCACCCTCCACAACCTCCTATGTATTCTTGTGAATTTTGCGGGAACGATGCTCGTTATGGTCACTATTGTACACCTCAAGTTTCGTCTATCTATCCGGAACTGTGTTACAATCAAGACTTTAATGTCCCACAAGATTTTCATGATTTTCAACAACAATATCTTTGTTGTGAAAATTGCGGGGGCCCTCATGAAACTTTTCAATGTCAACCAATGAATGAAGATTATTATGAGCAAAATTCTGCTAAAATCACTAATTTCTTTGTTTTGACCAATATCAACCCCCGCAAGATTCCGTCGATTATCCCCTCAAGCGACGATAAAGAAATTTGCAAGCACAGAAACCTTAAATGGAAACAATTCAAGCCTTTTTAAAGGAGTATGATCATATACCTCCTAATGAAAAGTGCACGGCTTTATTGCTAGCTGAGGAGAGATTTCTTAAGATTAAGCAAGTTATGAGAGAAAGCAGAATCAACCCAAAGTTATGCAAGAATTGCTATTCTAAACTTATGGATGATTTGCAAATTCAACAAGAGAAGAAGGAGACGGCAGCTCAAGGTTTTATTCCATATTGGAATTTTTCTATGATTGATGATGAGGAAGCTAGAGACAACTTTTTGAAAGACGTTTGCACCTTCTTGAGGAAGTTTAGTCGTATACCTTTTGGAGCAACACCAAAGGTTATATTGATAGCTTGGGAGAGATTTGGTAAAATTAAGGATGCTTTGACGGACAAGCAATATCGACAAGAGGATATTCAAGAATTGATGAGTAAACTCCTTGAAGATGTGCGAAATATTAGTGAAGAGCTATCAGAATATATTAATTGTCCAAGTTGGAATCGTCCTACGAGTATACTATTATATATAGCAAGCCGAAAGCAATCACACCCGACTTATCAATCGAGGAGCCCGATAACTCTCTAAATATGGGGGACGTAGCATCTTTGACACTATTCCTAGTATAAGACCTTGTGCCAATCCCAAGTGAGTTCAATGGTATTTCCGAAGATACGTGTAGAGTGCCCGTTTGTGAAGATCTTTCCACTTGATGCTTTGAGCAATCATTCTGAGATTTTATCTGATTCTAACAATGATGGTACTTCAAGTGATGACGATTCTTATGAGAACATCGAGTACATTGAAGCATCACCTCTCAATTTAGAGTACGATAGTTTAGAGGAGGTGAATGAAGATCAAGAATAGAAAGAGTTTGACTTAAAAGATATTTTTCAAATCCAAGACGTTATTCTTCGTGAGAAATTGTTGAACATTAGTCGTCTTGTTACTAATATCGAATCTTTGAAAAATAACCCCACTCCTGATCGTGTGCTCAAGTTTTCCTCTTCATTTCCTATTCCCGTCGTGGATTATGATTCGTTCTTTGAGGATTCCGATACTTCTCTTTCTCATTTGGATAATTCTTTACCCGAATTTGAGACTTTTAGCGATCATACGGAAGAGACGAGAAGTGGCAGTACCACTACTCATGCTGATAACTCTCTTCCCGAGTATGATTCGTTTCTTTTTGAGGTTGAGCCCGATCAGGGAGGGTTGACTGGCATTGTTATTTCTGATAATTCAAATAACCCTCTTTTGGAACTTCCTGAGTTTGAATCATTCCACTTTGATCTTGATTTGTCATTTCCTCGTCCTCCTCCAGAACCACCAGATGTTGAGATTAGCTTAATTATTAAGACCGATACACCCGTGATAAACAATTTTGATGAGCTTAATGAAGATGAATGTTTTACCCAGGGGAGATTAATTAATTAGTTTGAATATTGACGATCTCCTTCATATTTTGGCGATTCGTGACTTTTTCTCCCTTTCTCACTTACCCTGTGATCCCTTTTCTTTGCTCTTTTCAGGAATGAAGCTCCATTTAGACCCCGGCATCTCCACTTAGAGTCGTGCTTCTCATCGGATGCACTTTCATGTGCTTTAATATTTATCCAAACATTAATGAAAGCCCGATTGAGATTTTCTCTTCCATTTACTCTCCCTAAGGACGAATGAATTCAGGGATCGAGTCAAGCTATGTGACTCGGTTACCAAAAACAAAGCGCTTCGTGGGAGGCACCCCATGCTTATCCATTTTCTATTTTCTTTCTAGCTTCTAATGTGTTGTGAGAAGGCTTGTACTCTTCCGATTTCTGTTGTGTTTGTACTTATGATTGTTTGCAGGATTAACCCAACTTTTTCTGAAGACCTCTCGATCGGTGTATTTCCCGGTCCACTCGAGCTTCCTAGCCTTTGCTTGCCATTAGTTTGGGGAAATCCAATATCCTAAAGATTATTATCGTCTAACATTTATCTTATAGCACACTTAATAAACGGCTAAAGATTTTTGTGATACTTTCTTCATGTTTGAGTTATGCATTCGACCTTTTTGAGTTCTAGTATGGGGTTTTTAAGTCTTAGGCTAGGAAACATTGAGGACAATGAATGATTTTAGTATAGGGTAGTATATCTTCGATATGATCTTGTCTACTTTTATCGTTGTTCTCACGTACCCCGTTTACCCACAAAATTTTCAAAAAGGATGAAATTTTAATATAAGATATCAAAATAAAATAAGCGTTTTTGTCAGCAATTTTTATATCTTTACTAGGTAGAAATAAGGTAAATGTTAACCCGATCGAGCGTGTTGAGCTCTAGCTTATTTATTAACTTTTAGGCTAAGCGTTCACGAATCTTCGCGAAAAACAAAAAATGATAGAGTTAAGTATAAGTATGATGCTAAACAAGGATTAGTTGGAAATCTTAAGAGCTCATGTATGTAACTTGTTGCTTTTTCTCCCATAAGCTCTTAACCGGATTAATATACGTGCTGTTTTTGGAGATTAAACTTAAATCAATAATTTTTATGTAATATATATAAAAATAGTCCTTAAGTTCAAATTTTATACTTGAATTTTTCAAAAGAAGGTTATCACTATAATATAATATATATAATATATATATATATATACATATATATATAAATATATATATATATATATATAGTAATTTAATATAAAGTGATATGATGATAAAATGATAAAAAAATATATAATAATAAAAGCTGTGGGTTGATAAAAGTTTACTACCTCTTGCCGCTCACAACCGATGTGTATATCCTTCTAAAGAAAGCCCATAGTAAGAATAAAAATCTGAGACTGATAAAAGTTTGCTGCATCTTGCTGGCTTACAACCGATGTTGCAGCCTTCTAAAAGGTCGAGGGTTACAGTTGCATAAATGTTTAATTTAAAGTGTGAATTAATAAATAGATTTCTTTTTGTTAAATTCAAATATGCTTTTGCACTTTGACTATTCTATTTTATAAGCTATGAATATCCGAGAAACCTGAGAGTTTTTTATACCTAAGGTCCGTGAGTCCCGATACTAGTCTCTGTGGGGTGTCAAAAGCCTGGTCACTTAGCCGCAAGGTTGGGATGTGCTGAGACGAAAGTCGCTACATGGGATGATCTCGCCTTCAAACTCATTATTCTAAGGTAGAACGTAAAGCATAGTATGTTGCAAAACTTTGATCTATGGTTGAAATTGAAAATAGCACACTCACTTAAGATATAATAAATGTCGGGAGTGAAAAGTTCACAAGTTGCCAATATGAGTAGTGTTAGCATCTTTTCTGATATTACTGTTTTCGGTTTAAGCTTTGGATTGGAAAGTGAAAAGTCAGGAACGATGAATTTATCCTTTTTGGGGCATTCTCAAATCGAAATGCATCTTGTTTTATGATCCCTAATAATTACGGCAATAACGAAAGTCAAAATAATCTCAGTTAAAAAAATAAAAAAAATGAAAAAGTTTTAGAAAAATGGGAAATGGAGTGTTTTATAACTTGTGATTTCTTAACTCTCTCCACAAAAGTCTTTGCTACTTTTCAAAGATTTAGTTTAGGGAAGTTTTGAGGTATTTGGTTATAAAGCATATAATATTGCTTGAGGACACGCAATCGCTTAGTTTGGGGAATTTTGATATGTGTGAAAACACATATCCGTGTTATGTCAAAAATAACCCTAAAAAGACAAAATTGTACTTTAAATGCTTGAATATTGCTTGTTTTGTCTTTGTGATTGTGTAGGTATGTATAATGCAAAAATCTCAAGAAAACGGTCAAAACCGGACAATCACGGACACGGGAACAGAATTGAGTATGCAAGAGCCGGGAGAATGCTATCAAAGGTCAACAAAAGTCAACTCATGGTCAACAATGGTCAACCACAAAAAGACAAAATTATCCCTCAAAGTTAACCAAATTGCAAAAATGGTCCCCTAAACCCTAACGGTGTTAACTCTTAATAGTTTTATAGTGTGATAATTTAAATCACAAAATGGAAACAAGGTAGTTTATAAGGTGACAACAAATTGGTTTGCGAGATAACCATAAGATGGTTTATAAGACCATAGCTAAGCAGCTCATGAGGTGATAGTAAAATAATTTATATGATGAAAACAAAATAGTTCCATAAAGTAAAAACAAAATAATTTGTGAGATGATAGTAACGTGGTTTTTAAGATGATAGAAAAATAGTATATAAGATATCAAGAAGATAGTTCATAATGTGGTGGAAAGAAAATTGTAAAAATGATAGTAACTTTGTTTATAAAATAATGGCGAAATAGTTTTTAGTTTACAACACAATAGTTGAGTAGTTTATAAGTGATGGTAAATTGGTTTATAAAGAAATAGCGAATCTATTTATAGATGGTAGCAAAATAGTTTATGAGATGGAAGCAACTTAGTTCATAAAATGATAGCGAGTTATTTTATATATGATGGTAAATTTGTTTATGAAATACTAGTGAAATAGTTTATAAGTGTTAGCAAAAGTTTCATAAGGCGATGGTAAAATAATTTTTCATGGTAATAACAAAATAAGTTATTAGGTAGTAGCAAAATGGTTTATGTGATGATAAGAACATAGTTTATAAGGTGGTATTTTACTAGATGGTAGTAAAATAGTTTATAAAATGAGGGTTTACTACCCGATAGTAAGCTAATTTATTAATAATAGTAAGACAGTTTATTAATGATAGTAGAAATAGTTTGTAAAGCGATTGTGGGATAGTTTATAAGATGTTAGTTCATTTGATGATAGTAAGATAATGATTAGTAAAATAGTTTATCATGGGGTAGTGAAATGGTCTATAATGTAGTTGCAAAAATGTTTGAAGGGTTATAATAGTTTAGGGAGTGGCTTGCATAAATAAATAGAGAGTCAAAGTAAAATCGACAAGGTTTTCACGACACATAAGTTTGATAGATAATTTAAATCATCCACGCGTACAACGAAATTCAAAAGAAAGTACAACACAATTTCCTATAGGAAATAGAGTCTAAGAAAGTTCCTGCTTAGGCTTCACTAGGTAATACGGGAAGGTCTCTCTCTAAACATTAACATTATTTGCCATGACACTAGAGTCTCCACAAGTTTTTCCTTTCCACTGCTTATTCACTTGATCTGGTTCTTCCTTTCTTGACAACCATTCTTGTAATGTCCTAGCCTTCCACACTCATAACATGTATCTTCAGCTTTCTATTTTGCCACTAAGGGCCTCTGCTTCGCTCTCGGGACTAGGGTCCTACAATCTCTAGTTTGATGACTAACCCATTTGCAATTGCCACATTTATCTGCACACGGGCCAGTGTGGTGAAACTTGCACTTGTTACACAATGGTAGTTTTTTAGCATAGCCTTTCTTGTTGCTTGGCTCGGTAGTGTGTGCTCTAATCACTTTATGTCCTTTGTTTTGGCTAGAACTTCCATTGTGGTTACTTTCCCACTTCCTCTTCTTGCTAGCATTCTTTGCTACCTTGTCTTTCTGTCGTTCGGCCCGATTCATTAATTCACGAGCCACACGGGTCTTTGCCTCATAGATAGCAATAGTCTCGATAGCATTAGCCACTCTCTAGGCTACAATCTGCGATTTTCCGCAAATAACTCCTCCTTGATTTGTAGTTGACATTGTTTCTTAAGATCACAGGAAAAATAATATATAATGACATATATCTAGGTAAAATCACAACACGCAATGAGCACAACTTATATGTAAAGTAATACCATGACACGCAAAGGTATAAGATAAAAACAACCATGGCATAACTAAATCAACGTCATAAAAAACAATAATCATAACCAATAACGTAGGTTAATAATTAATACATCGTTTTACATGAATAAAAGAGTATAAGTTTTTCATTAACTCTACCAACTGAGTACTACTCAAGTTTAGTAGGATACAATCCAAAAGAAGCTATAAATGATGCTGGTCATCGTATCAAGCACTAAGGGTCATCGTCTCCTGCAAGGCAGATGCCATACTAGCATGCTGGGTCTCTATGTCATCCCTAATTGACTCAATATGCTCTGGTGGTGGTACTGATGGTGGTGTTGATGGTGAGGGCAATCTAGATCTCTTACGAGATGAGGATGGTAAAAGTGATGGTGGTGGCGAAGATGATTATGTCAAGAGTGATGGTGGTGATGATAATGATGGTATCTCTGATGGAAGTAGTGGATGACAGGTGGATGCTGATGTAGTTCTCCATCGATCCATGGCTACTTTGTAGCCTAGTGGCATCGAGATCTCCTTTCTCAGTTGACGGGCAAAGGCAGGGCTAGTAGGTAGGTGTCGGGTAGGTGGTGGATGAACAACTAATGTCGAAGCAGTCTGGGTGTGGAGTGACTTAGCAGTCTCACTCAGATCCTCGTCTGATGAGTCGTCACCAGAATCCAATGGGTAGCCATACGAAGCCGGTGTGCAATCTGGTGATGGTGGTGCGGGTCTAACAGGTAAGGTAGTAATTTCATTGTCAGAATCGGATATGATGACAAACAGAGCAAATACTCCGACACGTGGTGTAGTAGCAGGAAAAAGGTGTGAGATGAGGTGTGGTCATAGTGCTGCGACAATCCAGGGTTTTATATAAGTATAACATATAAGAAAAGTGTAAAAATATACGTAAGGGTAGGGTAAGCACGTATATAAATCATGTAATAAATAGTGTAAGCAAGTAATGTGTATGTTTATGAAAAGGTTTTATGTGATGCAATGTTTGTGAAAACGGTTATAGTCTAGGTAAGATATGCAACCTAGTTTTCTATAATCTTGGCTCTGATACCAATCTATAACACCCCCAAAATATGTCACAGCGGAATGGTAACCAGGGGCATTATTTCATAATACAATAGCACAAGATAGGAGAGAACGGCCTATAAAAGAGTCGTTTGAAAAGTAATCTCATTGATTTAATTGAATTAATTAAGTTATAACATTTGTCCCAAAGTTGCATCAAAATGAAAGACTAAAAATAATACAACGAGATTGATTGTTTGAATGCATGTAAAAATCTATGAATGTATTTTTGAAAAGTTTGGACTCCAATGCACATCAAGAACGTCAAGTAGCTTATTCACCTGAGAAATACACGCTTAAAAGTGTTAACATATTAGTGAGTTCATAGGTTTATATATGTATAAATGTAGGACCGCAAGAGTTTAATGTGTGAAATAATGTATCTCATACAAAATCTCAAAATGTAATTACGATTGCACTAACCTCATGACACTGAAGCTACAACTATGTATGTATGTATGCATAATTATGCACTAATGTACCCGTGTAGATGTTCAACCCGTAACATCTAAAATCCGATATGGTATACGTCCGTTAGTTTAGTCGTCCGAAGCTAGTAAGTATGACTTACCCGAACGGGGATGTTAATCCTAAATATATATATTTATAACACACGCACTTACTCTAAGTAATTAACAGTTCATGATAGTAGGCATAATGCGTTATCGCTACTTAGGCAACTCGTAACATGTTTAAAAGAGTACTTGCGTCCAAATGTAAAGCAAATCATGTATCTCACCCCGAGATTTGTAAAACAAGTAAAGTGGGGCCATAAACTCACCTTAAGTGAATGAATAGATTTCTTGAAAAATCAACTAGGAATGTCGTCGCAAAGAACCGGTATGCAACCTATTTAATTATAGGTCGATTTAGAATAACGCATGAAAATATAGAACAATGCACTATATTTTATCTTGTTATATCACCACCTAATAGTTTTAGACTTAGCTTATAAATCAAAATAATGCTTTCGTTAAGTTTACCACTTTTATTATTTTATAGTTGAGTTAATTTATAAAATAATATTTATAAAGTTTATAATGCGTATAAATATTATATAAGTGATGCTATATTATTTCCTAAGGTATTTCCTAAGATTTTTATAGTCCAAACGGACCCGAAGTCCGAAAACACCGTTTTATTATTCATGTAGGAAAAAGTGTGCATAAAATTTTATATAAAAGTTGCCTAGTTTTAATGATGATTTAGTCACTCAAATTACACTTTTAGGCTTCGAAAACACGCGCACTCTTACCGAAAAATCATTCCGGACAACATTCTAGTTTTAAACTTAAGCAGATTCGGACCCGAAAATGGTTAAAATCACGGATTATTTTTCAGCCAGCTTTTGCCGAAAACTGTTTTTGTCGTTATTGTTTCAAATCTTGTTTTGGCTCTAACTTCTTCGTTTTAAGTCCGTTTTCCGCGTTCTTTATATGCACGGAATCGTATTGAGACGTACTAACACATTTTTATGGTTTTAACTTGTCGAAAAATCCGTAACATACTGATTTATAACTGCTGTCCCAAGGGGTGTTTTATATACTTTTAAAACCTAATTTTAACCTCATTTTTACATAACAAAATCCTTCTAACCTAACCACTTCATTCACAATCACAATCAACACATCCAAACTAACCTAATCCCATACAACACTTCACCATAATAAGAACAGAACATGAAATAATTTATAAAAGTGTTTAAGCTAGTTTATGAGTAACAGACTTGTTAACATGTTTAATAATCAT
>BQNB010082106.1:0-29427 GCA_026074375.1 Tanacetum coccineum | reverse complement strand
GTAATATATTTACCAATTAAATATGTATTTTCTTAATTTGCAGCATGGCTTCAATTGTTGATCTAAATGAAATAAATGTAGTGATGGGCTTAATATCTTGGTTTATACTTTATACATGTGTAGGCACATGCTTCTTATATCTCTTTGATGTGAGAAACATGACTGGAGAAGCATTTGAAAATTTAAGCAATTAAGAGGTCATTGTTCCAAACCAAGGTAATCTGTTATTTGATTTTTTTTCTTATGATTTTAGGTTTTAGTAATTTATCTTAATTTATATTTTCATACTAAGAGTTCATGAATTATCGATTGTTGCTTTCATCTCAACTTGCAGTTTCTGATAAAAAAAACTTATACCAATTCTCTTGATGCAAAAGACGTCATAATGTGTGAGGTCTCAAGTTCAATTCGTGCTAGGTGCAAACAACCTAAGTTGCACGGGGACAGAAACAGGGACGAGAACAAGGACGGGGACGGGTACCGGAAAACGGCATCATTCTAAAATTCAAGAAATGGGTACGGCGGGCAGGGACGGAACTTGAACACATTTGTCGGAGGGGCCAAAATATGAAATACATATTTTAGGGGGGCCAAACAATAAAACCTTAATATTTTGCACAACTAATAACTAACATTATATAGTAAATGGTACTTGAGAGTAAACTTTTTGGGGGGTCCACAACCCCCCCTTGGTCTTATTGAAGTTCCATCCATGACGGCGGGGAAACGTCTATGTGTTTTATAATATTTTCGTATATAGCAAACTGTCATCCAAAAAAATATTACAAAACATTCAAAATATCCAAACAAATACTACTCACAATCATAAATTAAAAACTCTTAAACATCAAATTATCTTCCCAAAAAACATTTAAGTAAAAAAAACATCAATTAGTCGTGTATTCCTCGAAGAAAAAAACTCTCTCCTCGTCATAACATGTAGCCAAGGTTATAAACTTATAATTGGGTTGCTTCTCATTTCACGAGGTGCATGCACAGGTCTAGTCTTAGTTGTTCAAAACTTTAAATGCCATTATCCTTTCATTGTCAAGCTAGCTTACATCTCTTTTTCAAAGAAAAACAGAAAAGATCAAGCCCTATTATTTTTATCATTTATAATTCTAGAAAAGATAAACATAATACAAATAGCAATACCTTAGAGTGTAAAACCATTAAAACCTTTTCATACAATTTAACTGATATACAACTATACAAGGCTTACAAGCAATATATAAATTATTAGATCATACAATTGTATGTTTTTAATGATATAAAATCAATCAATATTAGTTGAGACCTCACACATGAAGCGTTTGACAAGATGAAGAGCCATGAGTTATGAGTTCTGGAGGGTTTTAATTACGTAGGTTAATTAAAATAAAAGACTTTTAGTTAATGGGCCATATGAAATGTGGGTTTTTGGGCCGAAAACGTTTCCCCAAATGTTTCCTAAATAAGAATCCGCGTATCATAATTTTAGAAACGTTTCCCCTTTTCCTGGGGACGTTTCCCCGGCGTTTCCCCTAGGGACGGATCCAGAACACTAAGTCATCAGGTGCGCATAAATTTTTTAACGAGTATAAAAGGTTTTGATCAGGGGTGACTAAAACCAAACCCCGAACCAAAAGTTATATTTGGTCTTTTCGGTTTCTGGTTTTTTGCTGTTAAGTTTTTGATTTTTTCATTGGAGGGTTATATTTTCTACAAGTTTGAAATCTCGTTTACAAATAGTTATTGCATGAATTTGGACAGTTATTTAATATATAAAGATTTGAGGTAAATACAGTTATTATGGTATCAAAATCGTCTAATGGCTTTTTATGGACTAAAGCGAAAATATGAAATGAGACATTTTCAACAATAATTTTTTGTTGTCAATTTAAATAATTTAAGAGACTTGTTAATAACTAGTTATGTCACAAATTTGGCTATCCGAAATTTGCGATGACGGTTTATGTTAGACCCATTATTTTAGCTAAGTTTTTTCAATTCATATATCCGAAATTCTTGATAAAAGTTTTATATATCCGAATACCCAAAATTTCGAATTAAGTAATATTTACGTGACACAAAAATTTTGGACCAGCTTCATTTCGAAAAAAATAAGGAACTTTTACAAAAAAATTACATTACGCGATAAACATCCATAAGGTTCCCATGAACCACCGGGAACCCCCCTAGGCCCGCCCCTGGTTTCCCCACGTTTCCTCGCATTTTCCCGTTTCCCCGCGTTTCGGAAACGTCATACGGCATCCCGGCGGAGTTTTTGTGCATCCTAACAAACAACCTTATGTGGTCACGCCAACCTCGTGAAAAGAGAGGGTTTTACCTGGTTTGAGTCTATGTAGCGGTGGGCTCAAACCCTATGGATTAGTCGGCCAAAAGGTCGGAAACGATGGTTACCCAAAAAAATTAAAAAAAGACGCCATTCTATAGGGGAAAAAAGTTACCTATGTTAATCATGATAAAAAAAATCCTTACTTTACAATAGCTAGACTTCAATGAAATGTATAACACAATGCCTTTCCATGATGGACATCAAGTAGCTTTGCAACCACATAGGTATGTATGTCTAATAACTCTCGATTCATCATCCTAAATTACAACATTTTTATTGAAATAATTCTTCTATTATTGGTGGTGTTAGTATTGGTATGATTTAAGAGAAAAGGAGGCTTAGATTTATGGATTTACTGGGCAAATTGATTCCCTTCAAAAGTTATTCACGGAACATGAGAAGGAGATGATCAATCATCAAAGCTTGACTGATTGGTTAGTTTACTAATTACTACTTTCACCAAAATTTGGATATAGAGGAATACTTACTTTTATCAATTCTACATACTACGTATAATATATGGACTAGCAGAAGACACATCAAGAGCCAGAGAACATGATATTATACTCTTACACATTTTAGAATCTAAACGACGTAGTTTTTACCCATTTCACTATTCATTTTAAGCATTGTAGCACTGTAGCTACAGCGATACAGTGCTGGGCCAAAAAAGCCCAGAAAATTTAGCCCAAAAATTTGGGCCGGCCCAATTAGATTATTTATTTATTTTTTTTTTAAATTTTGTTGGCACAAAATAGGGAGGAAAAAATTGTTACAAAAGTACCGACACATTCAGATAAAAAAATATCCGCGGTAACATTTCCGAATTGACTTAAACAGGCCCAAAAATTTGGGCCGGCCCAATTAGTTTTTTTTTTTTTTTTTTTAATTTGTTGGCACAAAATAGGGAGGAAAAAAATGTTACAAAAGTACCGACGCATTCAGATAAAAAAATATCCGCGGTAACATTTCCGAATTGACTTAAACAGGCCCAAAAATTTAGGCCGGCCCAATTATAAAAAAATACCCGCGGTAACATTTCCGAATTGACTATACTGAAAAAGTAAACCCGCACTATTAAATATTACACATTTGAGAATTTAAACGACGTAGTATTTGACCCATTTCACTATTCATTTTAAGCACTGTAGCAATGTAGCTACAGTGCTAGGCCAAAAAAGCCCAAAAAATTTAACTCAAAAATTTGGGCCTGCCCAATTAGTTTTTTTTTTTTTAAATTTGTCGGCACAAAATAGGGAGGAAAAAAATGTTACAAAAGTACCGACGCATTCAGATAAAAAAATATCCGCGGTAACATTTCCGAATTGACTTAAACAGGCCCAAAAATTTGGGCCGGCCCAATTAGTTTTTTTTTTAAATTTGACGGCACAAAATAAGGAGGAAAAAAATGTTACAAAAGTACCGACGCATTCAGATAAAAAAATATCCGCGGTAACATTTCCGAATTGACTATACTGAAAAAATAAACACGCACTATTAAATATGAAGGCCAAAAAAAGCCAAAAAATTTGAGCCGGCCCAATTAGTTTTTTTTTTTTTTTTTTTAAAACATTATCATATTACACATTACAGAAGTTAAACGACATAGTTTTGACCCAAGTTCACTGTTCAACTTAAGCACTGTAGCACTAATTAACGCCCGCAGCAACGCGCGGGTAATCTTGCTTGTTATTCCCTATTAGAACAACATTGCATTGTTACGAGTCGTTCAAGTTCATTTTGCTTTTCTTTTATATAACATTAATTAGAAAGTTGTCATACACCGAAACACATTCAGTTATTAATTAGACAGATATCATACATGCAAGACATATAAACATGGTTTATCACGAACAATTTTGTCAACATGCATTGAGTTACTTATTTAGACATTGTTATAACGTAATGATGAAAGGTAGGATTGAGGGTAGGGAAGTATCGGGTCAAAACCGAACCGAACCGACCAAACTGAAGCGAAACCTAAAATCATCTATAAAGTTAAAACATATCAAAGTGAATTCAAAATAAACTTTAATCTGGTCAGCTGTGATAAGCCGAAAAGTGACTAATTGGCTTTTCTAAAACCACTCTAACGTTTAGATCAGAGATCTTAGTTCAATTTGTCTTAGCAGAAGCAAAAGAATATTATATGATATGTATGCGCCACAATGAAGTAACACTTACAGTTCGCTAACGACTCTGTAATCACCTTGTGCGGAGCATGTGACGCCAGACCAAGCCGGTAAGTCGCTATCTCCACACAGATGATCTCCAACCCACGCATAAAACACTCTCCATCCAAGAGATGCTTCAATTTCATTCAACACTTGCACTACACAACAATCAGATATAAGTCATTAGCTCACTTTAACGCACATTAACAGTTTCAGTTTTGTTTTTTTCAATTACCTTTTTTTCTGCTTATCGAATCTGCTGTGTGTGTTTTTAAATTGAGCCGGTGCAATAGTTCTGCGTGTTTGGATAAATACCGTAAGAGTTTGGACAAATACTGTATTATAAAAGGTAAACTAAAGATTCTGAACCTGTGGCTTTCGAATCCGTGAAACTTCAGCATAAACCTCATCGTCTTCTGTTTTCGTGTATATAATCATTTTTACAATCTCAGCTCCAGAAACCTGATAACGTCAGTAACAAATAGAAATAGTAAGCAAAAATTAAAAAGATTTACAATTGCTATAGAGGGTAATAATCATACAACACACCTTTTTTTTAGAAATCGTTATTGGCCTTCTTTCCGTGCAATATCCCAAGGTGACGCCTTTTTCTTTCTGTTGGCATGAAGAAACAACTAAACAATATCCATCTAAAAGTTTTCTATCAACTTCGTCGTCAATTTTACCTCTATAGTAAATTAGGATTTCCATACCTGACTAGCATCCTTCATTTTCTCCACACAACCTGGTTTAGTTTTACCTGCAATATAATCTAAACCATGTGAATGGTATCCTGTCAACGTTAAGAAAGCCTGCAACGGTAGCTTAAAAACGGTTGGGATTGACTCATTGTTCTCTACTAACATTCATAGGATTGATAACAACCCATCCCTATCGCAAAAACTATTTCTCCTTTTAACACTCCACTATTACACTTATCAGCCCACCATTTCATAAATGATACATAGTCACATACTAAACTTTGAAAGTTCTCGATGAGATTTACATTATGCTGAGTAACCGTATGACTTGGTTACAGATTATATAACTAGGTAAAATTTGCTTATATTAGTAATATGTAAACTATATTAATGTGAGCGTTAAACGAACTGAGTTTAAGAGGTAAGATAAAATACGTAGGTTTATCAGAAGCTTCACCCGAAACCATTAGAAGGGCACACGTTGTTCATCCAATAACTGCGGTTCAGCTTGAATGGTCCTTGTGGACTAGAGATGCCGAGGAACAAGTTATTCCTACTTGCAGGTTTAATAATTGCTTATAGTTATCGACGACTTTTGTTTATACATAGAAGTCAATGTCTTGACTTTGACCAAATCAAGGAAAACAAGCCCGGAAATCTCATCAATCTTCTTCAAAGCCTCTTCGCTCGGTTTCACATCAATACCAAGTCACCATGACCACTGTTTTTTCTTTGGCGCGGACCTAGCAACAGACATTATAATTCATAATCCACATTTCTACACCCACAATACTCAATAACTTGTAACACAACTAATGGTATTAGCCTGATCAACTTGTCTACAAAGTAAAATATTTCCTTCCAAACTCACATCCACCTCAAAAGCACCTACTTTCGTCAAATGTGGGACCCCATCTTTCACCCTTCCATGCAATTGTATTTCCCCAAACTCGGATACTGCAGTTGCGAAACGTGATTCGACTTCAGCAATTTGAACTATAATTTCGAGTGGCTCGGCTTCTCAGATGACCCGTCTAAAACTAACCATTCTTCATTCCGGATACCTTTGGCGACCAAATTCCGGACTAATGGGGTGTCGAGATCATCTGTTGCTGTTGAGGATGTGCATGTTATCTTTTACCAGATTCCAACACACTTGCATCCGCTACCAATTGTACAGCTAACCTATGGAGTTTTTCAGCGAGGGTAACATACAGTTCTGTAAGTACCTGCAACTAAGGCCATAACATCGAAATGAATAACGTCCCCATAAACTTTTGAAAGAAAGAATTTCTCGACAGGTGTTTTTTTCTTTTGGGAAAAGACAGGCCAAAGAAGGATTTAAAAGCTTGAAGCTGACAAGGTTTTATAAGACTATAATTAGAAACCATTTTTTTGTGGTTTGGTGAAAATTGACGATTTCTGTAATACCTCATCTGTGTCCACATATTTACGAAAGCTTTGTGGACTGACCTGGGACTGGTGGGGAGTCAGAAATACACCACAGTTAATATTGCAGGACGCTGCTTGCTCTGCTTCTGTCCTTTAGCAACTGAACCGTTTTGCTAAATGTGAAAGTTGAGCTTATGTTAGTAAAAAGACACGACATACAACATCTGCTGGTGTCACCCGCACCATTTATCTATACGAATGGTGCAGTTAGGTATGTGGGTGAAGTGTAACCTAAGGTGTAATATGGTCTTAGGCCATTTGCCTTTGCTGATCAGCTGAGGCCCGGTTACTATAAATACACCACCTGCAGGTTCTTGGTTTAGCCAGTTTGGATCACGTTTGACTACAATGAGCATATGTTTGAATATCGTTTCCATCTGATTGGGTCAAGGAATTGGGCCTTAGAATCGTATTCATCAGAGCCACGCAATTGAAATGGTCTGCATGTCATGTTGGACTTTGATAATGTATGTGTAATGGTGTCTGGTAGACTGGAGAGATGTTGTACATGCATTGCTAATCGATTGCATTTCTTTCCTTCCAAGAATAATCGTAGACCAGTGACCAGTTTGCTGATATAAATCTTGGGTCCCATGAAACAACTGAAGTGCCTGGTACACCGAGTTTTTCTTTCGTTTATGAGCATAAGAGGTAACTCACAAAATAGTCGGCGCCCAAGTCTCGGAACTTGAAACTCCAAGAAACATTGCAAGTCTTCTAGAGCTGGCTTGTCTGCAAAATCTAAAACCAAAATTTGTAAACACGAATTCATCAGTCATGCGAGAAAGACTAACAAAGAGTTATCAAATTGACATATATTACTTGAATAGCGTAAATATAAGTTGATCGCATGACTAAGATATCCGCTCCCCTGTACATAAGAGAAGTAATTGGTACAAACTTGAAGAGCATTGCTTCGGGATTAGCACTGACTGTTTGGAGCCAATTTGAGTGACTGTCGGAAAATACATCCCCGCCTCTTTTACACTCAATAATTGTGAGGCCCTGTTCCAATTTAGGTCATACATCAGTTGTCCATACTTGATGGGCGGTTCAGTTATGGGGTCCAAAACTTCAACACACCTTTTTGACCCGTTACCTTATAAGCTGTTCTTTTAGCCATTTATATAGTTAAAACAAAACCCAAATCGACCCAATCACAAGTAAATGGGTTCAAATTCCGACCTCTACTTGATACGCTAACAAAAAATGTTTAGCTTATTCAACTTACATCCTTGCTTGAAGTTTCTGTAATGTTGGTGAACTGCATGGTGTGTGGCTGCGGCATACGGTTAAAGACATCTGGCGCCTGAAAAAATGGTGCGGTGTTATCAATAAAAAACTTACGTCATAGTTCGAGAGGCAAGAAACTAATAAATGAAACGTACTAAGAGTTCAAAATTAGCATTTTTGTTTTCCCATCTTATAATGAAGGACTCGTCCCATCTGAAAACAGAATATCTCCAAGATCATCTATATTATCATTTTAAGTTGTAAAATAATAATAATAATAATAATAATAATAATATTAACAAATAATAAAATATTACTAATAATAATAATAATAAACTGTAAAATAATAATAATAATAATAATAATAAATATTAATATTATAATAAATATTAATAAATAAAAAAATATATAATAACATTAAAATAATAATAAATAAAATAAATTATTATTATTATTATTTTAATATTTAAAATAACAATAAATAATAAATAAATAAAACGTAAATAAATCTCTTTTGTTTTGTGAGTCAAATGAATTCTCACAAGTGTGGAAATGGTTTCCACACTAATTAAGATGGAAATAAAGAAATAAAAATTACAAGGACTCACTCTTTAAGAATTCATCCAAATCTTACACTTTTTTTCTTTCTCTACCAACTAAACAATAGAACTGAAATCATTTACCATTTCTTTTAGCCTTAATCTTTATACCAATACATGCCCTAAAGTACTTATCAACAGGAAAATCAAAACCACACTCCAAAAATATTTGACCAAAGTAACGTTTATATAACAACTTGCATGGCCCTGCTCCTGTTGCTACTTTTCAGTTTTCAAAAAAAATCTGTCCAAGTGCGCCAAGGGATATTATATGGTTTAACAATGCTCAGCATCTACAAAAAAGACCTAGTACATGCATCAGCTAATGGGCTGCTAGTGAGGGGAGAAAGTGATCTCACTATGGAGTCCAAGCAACATTCCACTGATACAGCAGTTATCGAGGTACCTCTGCAATCAGCTATGTGGCTAGTGAGGGGGATAAAGTGATCCAGCTATGGAGGTCGAGCAACAATCCACTGATACTGCAGCTATCGAGGTACCTGCATCTGCTAGGGGGAGAAAATGTCATCTGCCTTAGTCATTCTCTCTAATGAAGAACCACCAAGCTAAGTAGGTGAAAGTTGTTTCGAAACACTTTCCCAATTCCTGCATCCCAAACACCTCGAAACTGCATCAGACCAACCATCATTAACAACATACCTTATAAGCAATACTCATACTAAAAAAACTTCAATTCATGCATGCTTAAATTTTTAAGTTATGTTACTAAAAAATTTATTGCATCTGTTTTTGGTAAAGATATTATAACGAAATCCACGCAAAAATGAAAATAAAAAAACAAAATAAAGATTTCATGCAAATATCTTACTATGATATGTTTTCATAATTTAAGCAACTTTTATGCCACAAACTCTATATAATCCCACCTTTAATCTCTAAAAAAAACATTCAGACAACCACCTTAATCCTCACAAACCTTTCGATCTCGCAAACGATGATGTCGAACAGCAACCTTAACCTTGGCAGAAAGCGGAATGTTTTGATGTTCTCATGGTTTGGCCATGGACATGTTTCTCCTTTCCTACAACTAGAAAAAAACTCATTTGAACGAATCGCTTCAACATCTACCTTTGTTTTACTCGTGCTAACCTTGACTCTATCACACAAGTTGCTCAAAACGAGTCGATTAGTCTCATTGAACTTAACCTTACTCAGTTGCCCGGCCTTCCTGCTGAGCTTCATACCACTATGGCTACTCTCAAACGAGCTTTTGACAATGCAAGTCCAAATTTTGCAAATATCTTGTTAAACATTAAGCCCAATTTGCTCATTTATGACATGATTCAGCCCTTGTTGCGGTGGCTGCTAAAGTCGTTGGTATTCCTTCTGTGTTGTTCATTACTAATAGTGCAACTATGGCTAGTAACATGTTTCATCTTTACAAGAAGAAAGTGAGAGTTCTTTTTCCGAAAATCTATTTACTTTAACTGTGGCGCTTGAGTGAGTATTATGGAATGTAAGTAGTTTCTTGAGATTGAGGCAAAGGGCGTAAAGATAAAGATTGTTGAAGGTGTTGAGAATTCGTCTAGTATTGTTCTTGCTAAATCTTTAAAGGAGATTGAAGGTAAGTATGTTGAGTACTAGACTGGATTGACTGGTAAAAGGGTTATCCCGGTGGGTCCACTTGTGATGTAGTGAAAATAAACAAGGTAACAAATTGGATCTGTTGATTCCAATGATACTATAAACATCATTTCCACTACGTTGATTCAAACGAATACCGATAATCAGACAATCTCCAACAATCGTTGATTCAAACGAATGCCGATTATTAAGAAAATCTTAGCAAACCGCCAAGAACAAAGCAAAAGCTTTTATTATCAAAACTCAAAAGATATCAAATACAAAGAAAAGACCCTATATTTATTGGACAAGTAGAATCAACCTAAAAAGATTGAATATTACTTTCCTATTTCTAAACACATAATTGATTAAGAATATAGTTTCCTAATCAAAGTTTATTTTCAAAAGAAAATACTAAAATAAAAAGGGAAAATTAATATTTTGACTTTGACTAAAAGTCAATGCTCTGCATATCTGCATCATTCTCCCTCGCTTAAAAAAAACTCATCCTCGAGTTTGTCTCACTCGTCCCTTGTATTCATAGCATCCAAACTTGTATCCCTTGCATCAAATTCTCTTTCTTTATAATGACTCTACCTCGAACCTTGATCATTTTTAAACCCAACTTATCGATCATGGGTGCAACTTTCAAATACCATTCTTGATATTTTTTGCAAATCAAAATACTAACTGTTAGATGTATGCACATGTCATAATAACTAATTTATGTGGCTAGACACATATGGAGCTTATGGGGTCCACCACATATAACCCATTGAGGTAACCAATTATATATCGCGATTTATTTAATTTACGAGATATAATAATGCCAAGTAACTATCAAGTGCTTCAAAGAACTTGTATTGACTTGTTAATGGACTTGGAAAACAAATAGGGAGACCCATATGAGCCCTCATATGGCCGGCCATGTTATGGCAATTGGGAAGGGATAAGTGTGAATAATTGTAGTCAAATATATTTAAGGTTGATTTCCTAATCATAATCATCCAATTGAATATGATTGATACACTTTTCATAAATCTCTCCCCCTCTCCTTTATCTCTTCACACGGCAGCACACAACCCACATTTATAGGGTCTTTGTGTTCTTGTTTTCTTACAACTTTGTATCAAGTTCATTCAAAGTTAATTTTAAGGTTACGGGGTTTTAGACTAGCATCAATTGGTATACAAGGACGTGTTGTGTGGATACATCATAGAGGTAATCTCCATTGATCACTTGGTTTCATCATGGTGTTTCTTGTTAGGGTGAAGGTCACTATTCGATTCTACCGATCACACAATCCAAGGTATTACTTTTCTTGTTTTTTCTTTAATTGATTATATGACTCTATGGATCCGTTGTAAGGTGCTTTTCCGATGCGTTTAATGTTTGATTATATGATATTCATTTAATTCAGCACCTATAGTGGTATCAGAGCCATCATATGATGTCATATGATCATCTTGTATGCATAAAAATGGCTAAAATCGCGTGTTTTAAATGGAATCAAACGGATAATTTAAAACAGCCTCTAAGGCCTATTTTTTGAAATTAATTCGACCCATATAGGGTCTTATGATCTGATAATTTTGATCCCATAGCCATTTGTTATGCATACTTTAATTGGTTTGTTATCGGGTACGTGTAAAAGGGCCTAAATCGCGCGTTTTAGAACGATTCTTGAATCGGTTTTAAAACAGCCTATTGGGCATTAATTTCTAAATTAATATGGTTCTTATAAGGTCTTTAATACAGTATTAAGTGATCCTTAAGCCTTTGGTTACACGTACCAATCGGGGTTTTAATTCTTGTTAATTTATTTCTTCGATTCGTTGGCTAAAGAGATTTATTTCTTGTTAATCATTTTGTTTCTATGGCAAATACATGCATGTTTGGCCATGGACTTAGCCAACACCTTGTTAATACATGATATTATGGTATTATTATGTTGTGTATGCAAAGCCAAGAAACCATGACCACTTGTGACTTGATTCGCTTGATGTTGCATTTAAATTCCGTTTTGGGTTTTGCCATTGTTTCGGCTTCTTTTTGTATGGTTTTAATTTTTCTTGTATCCATTGTTTAGGCACTTTACAGTAGTTAGATGATAGGAAAAATGTATTTAATCATCACATTAATGTAACCGATGTTTGGATTCGAATGGCGCAAAAGTTAAAGGCATAAAGTCAAATTCGGAGCTGCTGGAGTAACCTCCACTAAAAGTGGGTTTCCCGAAGTTCTATAAGGAGTTAGAAGCTGAAATTTTGGGAGCAGGGGGACATCAAGGGGCTACAAATTCATTCAACTGAGCTCTGATGGAGGAGAATCCTCTAAGGAGTTTCCAGGCCCGTCAAGTCGAGCTGAAATTATTATGCATTTTTGACTTCAAGTTTCATTTGGGGTGTTCACTTTGCCATGAGGTTCTTGGAGCAAGTGGGAGCCCTCCTTGTGGTTGTGTGGTTAATCCTTAGTTGGCTTCTTGGTTCTCGTGATGGCTCATGAAACCAAGTATAGGTTTTTCATCGGTTGAGGCTTTGCATACTTGTGGTTGTGTTTGTTTGATTGCTTTTATATATGTTTGGAATATATAAAAACTTGCAAATGTTTTATAAAACTAAAAATAAAACACAAACCTATTTAAAAACTACATCCTATGATTTAGTTATAAGTTAAATAAGAATTTGAAACCGAACACTTGTTTTTATAAATAACACTAAATAAATGTTGTGATTGTTATTAATTTTATGTATTGTTCAAACTAATATTTACCTAGGTTATATATTAGTCATGAAAATGAACAACTTGACACACATAAAGGATATAAAACAAGTATTAGACTTAAGTTAAAAATATTTTTTTAACTTGTGCTACGAAGGATGTATGCATGTTTTCTCGTACACATTTTTTGATCATTTATCAAAAATAATACCCGTCAAATTTAAGTCATTAACATATGCCGTCTAATTGGTTGAGAACACTTGCATTTGCTCGTCACTCTGCGTGAGATGTAGGTGAAGTGTAACCCAAGGTGATTATTCTCTATGCGTGAGACCTATATATATTCTCACAAAACGCGTTTCTCACAGCTATTGGAATGACTAATCGAGTAAAGCAGGTGAACATTGGCTCAGGCAAGGATGGGCTAAAATGCCATCAGTTGACAATTGTTTCTTCGGTTACAAATGTCATGATCCCATATGGTCTAACGAACTGCACAAGTTTTTCAATTGGTAAACGTTACCTACCTATTAAATCTATCATTGCTAGCAGATCAACTGATGTGATGATGGAACCTCAATGAGGATCTTAGCCTTTTTGTAAAATTAATTGTTTTATAAACTTGGGTAGTTAGTTTTAAAAGAATTAATTATTGAAAATACTAAAACCTTGAACTTTATTTTGTAGATGGCTGCAACTCAAACCACTAATAACAACAACTTAATCAGGTCAATCTCGAAAAAGAGAATTAAATGGTAGAAACTTTTTTTGGACTGGAACGCAAGCCTGAGGATTGTCCACAAGAATGAACAAACGTTGCACGCACCTAGGGAAGCGGCCTTACCTGAAGCGCCTCTGTCACTGCAACTGCTGCTGTTTCGCATACAACGGCCTACACTCGTAGGGTGGCTGAACAACAAATAAGATAGCTTGTCTTATGCTGGATAGCATGACCCCCGAGATCCAAAAGAACTTGGAGGACCGGCCAGCATTTGAAATCCATAGCAGGCTGAGCAAGAATTGTTTGAAACTGTCAAAGCATTTCATGCTTGCAAGCAGGAGGAGGGGCAATCTGTCAGCACCTATGTGCTGAAGATGAAAGCCTACTTGGATCAGATGGAGCGTCTTGGCAATCCCATGCCTCTAGTCCTTGGAATGTACATGAATACTTAACGTTAACTCTCAAAGATTTATGACTAGTTCGTAGCAAAAATATAACATGCACGACATGGGGAAGACTATACCTGAACTGCATGCCATGCTAAAACTTGCAGAAAAGGGTATACCCAAGAAAACTCCTGCTGTCCTAGCTATAAGGCAAGGTCAAATCCAGAAACCTAAATCGCAAGCACGAGGCAAGGGAAAGCAAAGAGGCAAGGGAAAAAGCAAGTTGGCTTATGATCCCAAGCACATGATCCCCCCACCTGCTAAAAAGAGCATCCTGCTAAGGACACTAAGTGTCACCACTGTCCACAAGACTGGACACTGGAAGAGGAATTGTCCTCTATATTTGGCAGAGTTGAAGAAGAACAAAGCCAGTGCATCTGGCACATCAGGTATCTTCACTATAGAACTGTTCTCATTTCCTAAAAGTAATACATGGATTTATGACACTGGTTGTGGAACTCACATTTGTAATACAATCCAGGGGCTTAGAGGATATCAAAAGTTAAATAAAGGAGCTTTGGATCTGTATGTTAGCAATGGCCATAGTGCAGCTGTCGAAGCCATAGGGAGCTTTGAACTTATCCTCCCTAGTGGAATGATTCTTGTATTAGACAATTGTCATTTTTCCCCTTCCAAAACTAGAGGGAAATTGATTAACCCACGTTTATTGGACAAAGGTTTCAATCATAAAAATTTTTGGATAATGGGTGCTATTTCAGCTTCTAAGGATTAATAATGGTTATTTTAATGCATTTCCACGTGATGGCATTATTGAGATTGATAAGTCATATTCATATATCCCAATGAATGTTATATATACACATTAGCAACCAAGAAAACCAAGACACAACTTGATTATACTTTATCTATGGCATTGGTTCGTCTTGGGCCATATAAAAAGAAACGCATTTGAGAACTACAACATGATGGGCTTCTTAATCAATTGATGAATTTAGTCTTTGATGTACTGTGTATCTTGTATAATTCTGGCAAAATGACAAGAAAGCCTTTCACTCAATCAAAGTGAAAGATCTGACTACGATCAACTTGGACTCATACATAGTGATGTATGTGGCCCATTTAGAACCACGTCTAGAGAATGTGCTAACTACTGTACGTTGACTTTTACTGACGACTTCAGTAGATATGGTTATGTTTACTTGATTAAACATAAACATGAAGTTTTTAAAATGTTCAAGGCTTTCCAAAATGAAGTAGAAAATCAACTCGACAAGACAAAAAAGCACTTCGATCAGATCGAGGAGGCGAGTATTTAAGTCAAGAGTTTTTAGATCATCTAAGGAGTCGTGGATCATCTCACAACTTACTCCTCCTAAACACCACAACACAATGTGTATCGGAAAGGAGAAATTGAACTTTACTAGATAAGGTTCGATCATGGATGAGTCTAACTACTTTGTCAATGTCCTACGACTCCTTAAGTATCTAAAAACTCTTGACTTAAATCGTCGCCCTCCTCGATCAGATCGAAGTGCCTTTTTGTCGTTGTCCGATTGATTTTTCTACTTCATTTTGGAAAGCCTTGAACATTTTAAAAAACTCATGTTTTATGTTTAAATACAAGTAAACATAACCCAATATCTACTGAATTCGTGCAGTAAAGTACGTAGTATTTCAGCACATTCTCTAGACGGTTCTAAATGGCCCACATACATCACTATGTATGATCCCAAGTAGATCATCAGCTCTTTCTCCTGCATGAGTGAAGGCTTACCTTGTCATCTTGCAGATATAACAAGATAACTACATCAAAGAATCTCTCAATTATTCAAGAAGCCCATCATGTTGTACTTCTCAATGCGTTTCTTTTTATATGGCCAAGACGCCAAAGCCATAGAAAAGTATAGATCCAAGTTGTGCTTGTTTTTCTTGTTCTTACATGTGAATATATAACATTCATTGGATAATGAAATGCATATCAATCCTCAAAATGCCATCAACGTGGAGAAAAGCATTAAAATAACATATATTATCCTTAGAAACTGAAATAGCACCATTATCCAAAAATTTATGACGAAAACCTTTGTCCCATAAACGTGAAAGTGAAACAATCCCTCTAGTTTTGGAAGGGAAAAAATGACAATTGTCTAATACAAGAATCATTCCACTAGGGAGGATAAGTTCAAAGCCTCTCCCTATGGCTTCCGACAGTTTGCACAATGTCCGCCCCCCCCATTGCCACATACGAGATCCAAAGCTCACTTTTATTCGACTTTCCGATATCCTCTAAGCCCCTGGATTGTATTACAAATGTGAGTTCCATAACCAGTATCATAAATCCGAGGTATTACTTTTAGGAAATGAGAACAGTTCTATAGTGAAGATACCTGATGTGCCAGATGCACTGGCTTTGTTCTTCTTCAACTCTGCCAAATATAGAGGACAATTCCTCTTCCAGTGTCCAGTCTTGTGACAGTGGTGACACTTAGTGTCCTTAGCAGGATGCTCTTTTTAGCAGGTGGGGGGATCTTGTGCTTGGGATCATAAGCCAACTTGCTTTTTCCCTTGCCTCTTTGCTTTCCCTTGCCTCGTGCTTGCGATTTAGGTTTCTGGATTTGACATTGCCATTATAGCTAGACAAGCAGGAGTTTTCTTGGGTATACCCTTTTCTGCAAGTTTTAGCATGGCATGCAGTTCAGGTATAGTCTTCCCCATGTCGTGCATGTTATAATTTTGCACGAACTGGTCATAATCCTTTGAGAGTTAAGTAAGAATCATGTTCATTCCAAGGACTAGAGGCATGGGATTGCCAAGACGCTCCATCTGATCCAAGTAGGCTTTCATCTTCAGCACATAGGTGCTGACCGATTGCCCCTTCCTCCTGATTGCAAGCATGGAAAGCTTTTGACATTTCAAACAATTCTTGCTCAGCCTGCTATGGATTTCAAATGCTGGCCGGTCCTCCAAGTTCTTTTGGATCTCGGGGGTCATGCTATCCAGCATAAGACAAGCTACTTCTTGTTGTTCAGCCACCCTACGAGTGTAGGCGTTGCGAACAGCAGCAGTTACAGTGACAGGAGGCGCTTCAGGTAAGGCCTCTTCCAGGTGGTGCAACTTTTGTTCATTCCTGAGGACAATCCTCAGGTTGCGATACCAGTCCAAAAAGTTTCTACCATTCAACTTCTCTTTTTCGAGAATTGGACCTGATTAAGATGTAGTTATTAGTGGTTTGAGTTTGCAGCCATCTACAAAATAAAAGTTCAAGGTTTTATATTTTCCAAAATTTATTTCTTTTAAAAAAACTAACTACCCAAGTTTATAAAACAATTAATTTTACAAAAAGGCTAAGATCCTCATTGAGGTTCCATCATCACATCAGTTGATCTGCTAGCAATGATAGATTTAATAGGTAGGTACTTTCCCATTGCATAACTGTGCAGATTCTTAGACCATATGGGACACATGACATTGTAAGCTCGAAGAAACAAATTGTCAAGCTGCAATGTTTAGTCCCATCCTTGCCTCGAGCCAATGTCTCACCTGCTTAACTCGATTAAGTCATCCAATGCGAGAACGTGTGAGAATATATCTAGGTCTCACGCATAAAGAATAATTACCTTGGGTTACACTTCACCTACATCTCACGCAGAGTGACGAGCAAATGCAAGTGTTCTCAACCAATTAGACGGCATGACTTAAATTTGACGGGTATTATTTTTGATAAATGATCAAAAAATGTGTACGAGAAAACATGCATACATCCTTCGTAGCACAAGTTAAAAAAATATTTTTAACTTAAGTCTAATACTTGTTTTATATCCTTTATGTGTGTCAAGTTGTTCATTTTCATGACTAATATATAACCTAGGTAAATATTAGTTTGAACAATACATAAAATTAATAACAATCACAACATTTATTTAGTGTTATTTATAAAAACAAGTGTTCGGTTTCAAATCATATTTAAACTTTAAACTAAATCAAGGATTTAGTTTTTAAAGTAGGTTTGTGTTTTATTTTTAGTTTTATAAAAACATTTGCAAGTTTATATATATTCCAAACATATATAAAAGCAATCAAACAAACACAACCACAAGTATGCAAAGCCTCAACCGATGAAAAACCTATGCTTGGTTTCATGAGCCATCACGAGAACCAAGAAGTCAACTAAGGATTAACCACACAACCACAAGGAGGGCTCCCACTTGCTCCAAGAACCATCATGAGCAAGTGAAACCCCAAATGAACTTGAAGACAAAACTGCCATAAAATTTCAGCTGACTTGACGGGCCTGAAACTCCTAGAAGGATTCTTCCCCAATCTGAGCTCCAGTTGAATGAATTGTAGCCCCATGATTTGTCCCCCTTCTCCCAAAATTTCAGCTTCTAACTCCTTATAGAACTTCGGGAAACCCACTTTTAGTGGAGGTTACTCCAGCAGCTCCTAAAAAAAAAAAAAAAAGAAAAAAAAAAAATAAAAAAAAAAAACAAAAAAAAAGAATTTGACTTTATGCCTTTTAACTTTGCGCCATTCGAATCCAAACATCGGTTACAATAATTTGATGATTAAATACATTTTTCCTATCATCTAACTACTGTAAAGTGCCTAAACAATGGCTACAACAAAAATTAAAACCATACAAAAAGAAGCCGAAACAATGGCAAAACCCAAAACGGAATTTAAATGCAACATCAAGCGAATCAAGTCACAAGTGGTCATGGTTTTCATCGGCTTTGCATACACAACATAATAATACCATAATATCATTTATTAACATGGTGTTGGCTAAGTCCATGCCCAAAACAGTGCAAGTATTTGCCATAATACAAAATGTTAACAAGAAATAAAATCTCTGTTACAACGAACACGAAGAAATAAATTAACAAGAATTAAAACCCCGATTGGTACGTGTAACCAAAGGCTTAAGGATCACTTAATACTGTATTAAAGACCTTATAAGAACCATATTAATTTAGAAATTAATGCCCAATAGGCTGTTTTAAAACCGATCAAGACATCGTTTCTAAAACGCGCGATTTAGGCCCTTTTACACGTACCCGATAACAAACCAATTAAAGTATGCATAACAAATGGCTATGGGATCAAAATTATCAGATCATAAGACCCTATATGGGTCGAATTAATTTCAAAAAATAGGCCTTAGAGGCTGTTTTTAAATTATCCGTTTGATTCCATTAAAAACACGCGATTTTAGCCATTTTTATGCATACAAGATGATCATATGACATCATATGATGGCTCTGATACCACTATAGGTGCTGAATTAAATGAATATCATATAATCAAACATTAAACGCATCGGAAAATCACCTTACAACGGATCCATAGAGTCATATAATCAATCAAAGAAAAAACAAGAAAAGTAATACCTTTGTTGTGTGATCGGTAGAATCGAATAGTGACCTTCACCCTAACAAGAAACACCTTGATGAAACCAAGTGATCAATGGAGATTACCTCTATGATGTATCCACACAACACGTCCTTGTATACCAATTATCCATCTAAAAACCCCGTAACCTTAAAATTAACTTTGAATGAACTTGATACAAAGTTGTAAGAAAACAAGAACACAAAGACCCTATAAATAGGGTGTGTGTGCCGTGTGAAGAGATAAAGGAGAGGGGGAGAGATTTATGAAAAGTGTATCAATCATATTCAATTGGATGATTATGATTAGGAAATCAACCTTAAATATTTTTAACTACAATTTATTCACACTTATCCCTTCCCAATTGCCATAACATGGCCGACCATATGAGGGCTCATATGGGCCTCCCTATTTGTTTTCCAAGTCCAATTAACTAAGTACAATACTCAGTTATTAGAAGCCTGATAGTTACGTGGATTAATTATATATCGTAAATACAATAAATGCGATATATAAATGGTACCTCAATGTATATGTGTGTGACCCCATAGGCTCATATGTGTCTAGCCATATAATTAGTTATTATGACATGAGCATACTCTAACAGTTAGTGTTTTGATTTGCAAAAAATATCAAGAATGGTATTTGAAAGTTGCACCCATGATCGATAAGTTGGGTTTAAAAATGATCAAGGTTCGAGGTAGAGTCATTATAAAGAAAGAGAATTTGATGCAACAGGATACAAAGGTTTGGATCTATGAATACAAGGGACGAGTGAGACAAACTCGAGGATGAGTTTTTTTTAAGCGAGGGAGAATGATGCAGATATGCAGAGCATTGACTTTTAGTCAAAGTCAAAATATTAATTTTCCCTTTTTATTTTAGTATTTTCTTTTGAAAATAAACTTTGATTAGGAAACTATATTCTTAATCAATTATGTGTTTAGAAATAGGAAAGTAATATTCAATCTTTTTAGGTTGATTCTACTTGTCCAATAAATATAGGGTCTTTTCTTTGTATTTGATATCTTTTGAGTTTTGATAATAAAAGCTTTTCTTTGTTCTTGGCGGTTTGCTAGATTTTCTTAAAAATCGAGCATCGTTATTGAATCAACGATTGTTGGAGTTTGTCTGATTATCGGTATTCGTTTGAATCAACGATAGTTGGAAGATTGTTTATGGTATTCATTGGAATCAACAGATCCAATTTGTTACCTTGTTTATTTTCACTACATCACAAGTGGACCCACCGGGATAACCCTTTTACCAGTCAATCCAGTCTAGTACTCAACATACTTACCTTCAATCTCCTTTAAAGATTTAGCAAGAACAATACTAGACGAATTCTCAACACCTTCAACAATCTTTATCTTTACGCCCATTAGCCTCAATCTCAAGAACCTCCTTCACATTCCAATACTCATAAGCGCCACAGTAAATAGATTTATACGGAAAAGAACTTCCTTTCTTCTTGTAAAGATGAAACATGTTACTAGCCATATGTTGCAACTATTATTAATGAACAACCCAGAAGGAATACCACGACTTAGCAGCCACCGCAACAAGGCTGAATCATGTCATAAATGAGCAATTGGTGGCTAATGTTTAACAAGAATATTTGCAAATTTGGACTTGCATTGTCACAAGCACGTCTAGATAGCCCATAGTTGTATGAAGCCAGCAGGAAGGCCGCGGCAACTAGTAAGGTTAAGTTCATTAGACTAATCGACTCGTTTTGATCACTGTGTGATAGAGCAAGGTTAAGCACGAGTAAAAACAAAGGTAGATGGTTGAAGCGATTCGTTCAAATGAGTTTTTTTCTAGTTGTAGGAAAGGAGAAACATGTCCATGGCCAAACCATGAGAACATCAAAACATTCCGCTTTCTGCCAAGGTTAAGGTTGTTGTTCGACATCATCGTTTGCGAGATCGAAAGGTTTGTGAGGATTAAGGTGGTTGTCTGAATGTTTTTTTTAGAGATTAAAGGTGGGATTATATAGAGTTTGTGGCATAAAAGTTGCTTAAATTATGAAAACCTATCATAGTAAGATATTTGCATGAAATCTTTATTTTGTTTTTTTATTTTCATTTTTGCGTGGATTTCGTTATAATATCTTTACCAAAAACAGATGCAATAAATTCTTTTAGTAACATAAACTTAAAAATTTAAGCATGAATGAATTGAAGTTTTTTTAGTATGAGTATTGCTTATAAGGTATGTTGTTAATGATGGTTGGTCTGATGCAGTTTCGAGGTGTTGGAGCAGGAATGGGAAAGTGTTTCGAAACAACTTTCACCTACTTAGCTTGGTGGTTCTTCATTAGAGAGAATGACTAAGGCAGATGACATTTTCTCCCCCTAGCAGATGCAGGTACCTCGATAGCTGCAGTATCAGTGGATTGTTGCTCGACCTCCATAGCTGGATCACTTTCTCCCCCTCACTAGCCACATTAGCTGATGCAGGTACCTCGATAACTGCAGTATCAGTGGATTGTTGCTTGACCTCCATAGCTGGATCACTTTCTCCCCCTCACTAGCCGCATTAGCTGATGCATGTACTAGGTCTATTTTGTAGATGCTGAGCATTGATAACCATAATAATCCCTGTCACATGGACAAAGAAACTTAAATAACTGCAACAAGGAGAGATGCATGCAGTAGATTATATAAACGTTACTTTGTCAAATATTTTTGTAAGTGTGTTTTATTTTTCCTGTTGCATAAGTACTTTAAGGGCATGTTTGGTATAAAGAATTAAGGCTAAAGAAATGGAAATGATTTCATTTCTATTGTTTAGTTGGTAGAGAAAGAAAAAAAGTGAAGATTTGAATTCCTTAAAGAGTTGAGTCCTTTGTAATTTTTATTTCTTTATTTCCATCTTAATTAGTGTGGAAACCATTTCCACACTTGTGAGAATTCATTTGACTCACAAAACAAAAGAGATTTATTTACGTTTTATTTATTTATTATTTATTGTTATTTTAAATATTAAAATAATAATAATAATAATTTATTTTATTATTATTATTTAATGTTATTATAATTTCTTTATTTATTAATATTTATTAATATTATTAATATTTATTATTATTATTATTATTATTATTTTACTGTTTATTATTATTATTATTAGTAATATTTTATTATTTGTTAATATTATTATTATTATTATTTATTATTATTTATTTTACAGATCTTAAAAGATATATAGATGATCTTGGAGATAGTCTGTTTTCAGATGGGCCGAGTCCTTCACTAATAAAGATGGAAAACAAAAAGTAATTTTGAACTCTTAGTATGTCTTTCGTTTATTAGTTTCTTGCTTCTCAAACTATGACGTAGTTTTTTTATTGATAACACCGCACCATTTTTTTAGGCGCCAGATGTCTTTAACCGTATGCCGCAACCACACACCATGCAGTTCACCAACATTACAGAAACTTCAAGCAAGGATGTAAGTTGAATAGGCTAAACATTTTTTGTTAGCGTATCAAGTAGAGGTCGGAAATAAGAACCCTTTACTTATGATGTAGGGTCTGATGTAGGGTTTTGATTTAACTATATAAATGGCTAAAAGAACAGCTTATAAGGTAACGGGTCAAAAAGGTGTATTGTCAGTTTTGACCCATAACCTGAACCACCCATCAAGTATGGACAACTGATGTATGACCTAAATTGGAACAGGGCCTCACAATTATTGAGTGTAAAAGAGGCGGGGATGTATTTTCCGACAGTCACTCAAATTGGCTCCAAAACAGTCAGTGCTAATCCCAAAGCAATGCTCTTCAAGTTTGTACCAATTACTTCTCTTCTTAATGTGACAGGTGGAGTGGATATCTAAGTCATGCGATCACCTTTATTAACGCTGCAAGTCCATTCAAGTTAATATATGTCCTTTGAATAACTCATAGTTATTCTTTCTCGCATGACTGATGAATTCAAGTTTACAAGATTTGGTGTTAATTTAGTGCGACAGCCGGCACTAGAAACTTTAATGTTTCTTGGAGTTTCAAGTTCCGAGACTATGGGCGCCCATATTTTGCGAGTTACCTCTTAGGCACCAGCGAAGAAAAACCTCGTGTCCCAGGCTTCAGTTTAGTTTCATGGGACCCAAGATTTATATCAGCAAACTGGTCACTGGTCTACGATTATTCTTGGAAGGAAAGAAATGCAATCGATTAGCAATGCATGTACAACATCTCTCCAGTCTACCAGACACCATTACACATACATTATCAAAGTCCAACATGACCTGCAGACCATATTCAATTGCGTGGCTCTGATGAATACGATTCTAAGGCCCAATTCCTTGACCGAGTAAGATGGAAACGATACTCGAACATATGCTCATCTGTAGTCAAACGTGATCCAAACTGGCTAAACCAAGAACCTGCAGGTGGTGTATTTATAGTAACCGGGGCTCAGCTGATCAGCAAAGGCAAATGGCCTAAGACCATATTACACCTTAGGTTACACTTCACCCACATACCTAACTGCACCATTCGTAAGATAGAATGGGCGGGTGCACCAGCAGTTGCTTGTAAGTCAAGTCTTTTTACTAACATAAGCTCAACTTTCACATTTACACAACGGTCAGTTGCTAATGTACAGAAGCAGCAGCAGCCTGCAACACTTAACTCAGGTGTATTTCCTGACTCCTCACCAGTCCCAGTCAGGTCCACAAAGCTTCGTAAATATGTGGACACAGATGAGGTATTACAGAAATCGTCAATTTTCACCAAACCACAAAAAAATGGTTTCTAATTATAGTCTTATAAAACCTTGTCAGCTTCAAGCTTTTAAATCCTTCTTTGGCCTGTCTTTTCCCAAAAGAAAAAAACACCTGTCGAGAAATTCTTTCTTTCAAAAGTTTATGGGGACGTTATTCATTTTGATGTTATGACCTTAGTTGCAGGTACTTACAGAACTGTATGTTACCCTCGCTGAAAAACTCCATAGGTTAGCTGTACAATTGGTAGCGGATGCAAGTGGTGTTGAATCTGTAAAGATAACATGCACATCCTCAACAGCAACAGATGATCTCGACACCCCATTAGTCCGGAATTTGGTCGCCAAAGGTATCCGGAATGAAGAATGGTTAGTTTTAGACGGGTCATCTGAGAACGAGCCACTCAAAAATTATAGTTCTAAATGCTCAAGTCGAATCACGTTTTCGCAACTGCAGTATCCGAAGTTTGGGAAATCAATAGCATGGAAGGGTGGAAAGATGGTGTCCCAAAATTTGACGAAAGTAGGGTGCTTTTTGAGGTGGATGTAAGTTTTGAAGGAGAATATATCACTTTTTTTTTTTGGGTAGACAAAGGTTTGGGGAGGCCAATAATACCATTAGTGTGTGTTACAAGTATAATAGAGTATAGTGGGTGAGAAAAATGTAAAATGAATTATATGACTTTTTGCTAGACCGCGCCAAGAAAACAAGTAGTCATGGTGATTGGTGTTGATGAGAAACCGAGCAAAGAGGCTTTGAAGAAGATTGATGAGATTCCGGCTTGTTTTCCTTGATTTGGTCAAAAGTCAAAACATTGACTTCTATTATAACAAAAAGTCATCGATAATATAAGAATATATTAAACCTGCAAGTAGGAATAACTTGTTCCTCAACATCTCTAGTTCACAAGGACCATTCAAGCTGAACCGCAGTTATTGGATGAACAGCATGTGCCCTTCTAATGGTTTCGGGTGAAGCTTCAGATAAACCTATGTACTTTATCTTACCCTCTTCAACTAGTTCCTTTAACGCTCCCATCTAATAAGTTTACATAATACTAACATAAGCAAATTTACCTAGTTATAAAATCTGTAACCAAGTCATACGGTTATCAGCATAATATAAAATCATCGACTAAAATGTTTAGTATGTGACTATGTATCATATATGAAATGGTGGGCTGAATAAGTGCTTATAGAGGAGTGTAAAAGGAGAAATCGTGATTTCGATAGGGATGTTTGTATCAATCCTATGAATGTAGTAGAGATCAATGCAGTCAACTCCCAACCGTTTTAAGCTACCGTTGCAGGCTTCCTTAACGTTGACAGGATCACCAATCACATGGTTTAGAATTATATTGCAGGAAAAACTAAACCAGGTTGTGATGGAGAAAATGAAGGATGCTAGATCAGGTATGGAAATCACTAATTTACTATAGGTAATTGACGAACGTGATAGAAATTTATAGATGGATAATGGTTTAGTTGTTTCTTCATGCCAACAGAAAGAAAAAGCTCAGCCTTGGGAAATGCAACGGAAAGAAGGCCAATGAAAGATTTCTTAAAAAAAAGTGTGTTTTGTATGATTACTTACCCTCTATAGCAAATGTTAAATCTATTTAAATTTTGCTAACTAAATCAATTTGTACTGACGTTATCAGGTTTCTGGAGCTGAGATTGTAAAAATGATTCTATACATGAAAACAGAAGACGATGAGGTTTATGCTTAAGTTTCACGAATTCGAAAGCCACAGGTTCATAATCTTTAGTTTACCTTTTATAATACAGTATTTGTCCAAACTCTTACGGTATTTATCCAAACACGCAGAACTATTGCACCGGCTCAATTTAAAAACACACACAGCAGATTCGATAAGCAGAAAAAAAGGTAATTGAAAAAAACAAAACTGAAACTGTTAATGTGCGTTAAAGTGAGCTAATGACTTATATCTGATTGTTGTGTAGTGCAAGTGTTGAATGAAATTGAAGCATCTCTTGGATGGAGAGTGTTTTATGCGTGGGTTGGAGATCATCTGTGTGGAGATAGCGACTTACCAGCTTGGTCTGGCGTCACATGCTCCGCACAAGGTGATTACAGAGTCGTTAGCGAACTGTAAGTGTTACTTCATTGTGGCGCATACATATCATATAATATTCTTTTGCTTCTGCTAAGACAAATTGAACTAAGATCTCTGATTCGGCCGGAAAAAAAAATTATACTCCCCCATTCTTTCGTCAAAAATAAGAAAAAAAAATTACGTTTATTACTTTCTATCGGCCTGGGCAAAAAAAAATATATATATATATATCCCCTTTATTGAAAAAAAATTTTGTCATTTAATATGAGAAAAAAACAAACTATTAAACATGAGACCAAAGAAATTAACCCGAACAAAAATAAATGTCCCGCAATAACGCGCGAAAAAATAACTCCCGCAGCAACGCGCGATTAATTTTTGCTTGTTATATAGACAATTATATATATAAAAACTATATGTGTGTATATCCTATTGAGCACGACAAAAGCCCATGCTGTGTAAATAAGCCCAAACATGATAAACTTTGGCATCTTAATCCAACAGCCCAAAATGCTACGTGAATATTTGCTTTGTTTTAAAACAGAGATGAACAAGCAAGATTAACCGCGCGTTGTTGTTGGGCATTAATTTTTTATTTTGGTTTATTTTTTCGGTCTCATGTTTAATAGTTTGTTTTTGTTCTTATATAAAATGACAATCGCGCGTTTTTTTTTTTGCCCAGGCCGATAGAAAGTCGTAAATAGTTAAAGATGAGAGTACTTCCTGTAAAAAAAAATTCTTATTTTTGGCCAAAAAAGAGGAGAGGGATAATAAAGTTTTTTTTTGGCCGATGAACAGTAACCGAGCCCATTGGGCCGGGGTACTGTAGCACTGTTCTTCTTTTTTATTTCCTTTAATTTTGTGCGAGTTTATTTTGTCGGTCTCATATTTAATAGTGCGGGTTTACTTTTTCAGTATAGTCAATTCGGAAATGTTACCGCGGGTATTTTTTTATAATTGGGCCGGCCCAAATTTTTGGGCCTGTTTAAGTCAATTCGGAAATGTTACCGCGGATATTTTTTTATCTGAATGCGTCGGTACTTTTGTAACATTTTTTTCCTCCCTATTTTGTGCCGACAAATTTAAAAAAAAAAAAAAAACTAATTGGGCCGGCCCAAATTTTTGGGCTAAATTTTTTGGGCTTTTTTAGCCCAGCACTGTAGCAGTGCTACAGTGCTTAAAATGAATAGTGCACATGGTGTAAAAACTATGTCGTTTTGATTCTGTAATGTGTAATACAAGCAAAATTACCCGCGCGTTGCTGCGGGGCGTTAATTTTTCGCGTATTGTTGCAGGCTATTAATTTTTATTTTTTATTTTTTAATTTTGCGCGGGTTTATATTTTCGGTCTCATGTTTAATAACTTGATTTTTTTTGCAATATTGAGCTCGTTTTGTTCGCAATTCAAAGATCTTTCCGTGAGTATTTTTTGGTCGGAATAACTTGATAGATATGTGATATATAAAAAAACGTAAATAGTTCGTTTTGTAATTATTTTTTTTCTATTTATATTAAACTTCAACATTTTTTATAAAATCGTGCGTATATCATAAGCATTGCAATATTGGACTCGTTTTGTTCGCAATGCGAAGATCTTTACGTGGATATTTTTTATCTGAATGAATAGGTAGATATATGTTATATATTTGATAAGTAAAGTTTTCGCGTGTTGTTGCGGGACATTAATTTTTATTTTTTAATTTTGCGCGGGTTTAATTTTTCGGTGTCATGTTTAATAATTTGATTTTTTTTTTTTTTGCTATAGTGGGCTCGGTTTGTTAACAATTCGAGATCTGTTACGTGGGTATTTTTTTGGTCGGAATAACTCGATAGATATGTGTTATATTTAAAAAAAAGCGTAAATAGTTAAAAGCCAAGGGTACGTTTTGTAATTTTTTTTTCTATATATATTTAACTTCAACAATTTTTTTATAAAAATCGTGCGTATATCATGAAGTTATGCAATCTTGGGCTCGTTTCGTTCGCATTGCGTGTCCTATTACGCGGGTATTTTTTATCTGAGTGAATAGGTGATTTATGTTTATATTTGTAACTAAAGTGTATTATTATAAAAAAGTCGTACTATTTATTTATTATTTGTACGGTTGTATTTTTTCGGTTCATGTTGAATAGTTTTTTATTCATGGGCTTATGTGTTAGGCCTCATGTCACGAGTATTTTTTTTATCTGAATTGACGGGTTTATTTTTGTGTTAAATTTTATTTTTTTTTTTTTATTTGCTACGGTTTATTTTTTTCGGTATATGTTTAATAGTTTGTTTTTTTATTTTTATTTTTTTTTTTTTTGGGCTTAAACTATGTGTTGGGTTCATGTCTTTTGTGTTAATTTTTTTTATTTTTTTTGTAAGGGTTTATTTTTCAGTCTCTATGTTTAATAGTTTGTTTATTTATATGGTGCTTATGTGTTGGGTTCATGTCGGCGGGTATTTTTTTTTATCTGAATTGCGGGTTTATTTTTGTGTTAAAATTTTATTTTTATTTTTTATTTGTACGGGTTTATTTTTTCGGTCTAATGTTTAATAGTTTGTTTTTTTATATGGGCTTATGTGTTGGGTCTCATGTCTTTTGTGTTAAATTTTTTTATTTGTACGGGTTTATTTTTTCAGTCTCATGTTTAATAGTTTATTTTTTTATATGGGCTTATGTGTTGGGTCTCATGTCGCGGGTATTTTTTTATCTGAATAAGTCGATACTTTTGTAATATTTTTTTCTTAAAAAAAAAAAAGCCAAATGGGCCGACCCAAGTTGAGAGCCCAACTAATAATTAAAAAAATATATATATATTTTGGGCCGGCCCAACACTGTAGCACTGTAGCTACAGTAATAATGAACAGTGTTTTGTTAGTGGGTGAAACGACGGCGTTTCACACTTCTATTAAGAGTATATATAATATATAATTATAATAATTGAATCACGCCACATGCTCAAAACCAAAATCTAAATCCTTACTATGACATCTGGCACTGAATCATGTGACATTATTAATCTAACAGTCAATTAGCCAATACGAACTTATGTTTGTGACGTGCCAAGATAATGTTCATGCAAAAGTTATTTCTTACTTTTTTTTACCAATATTTATTCACTTGAGTATTGATATTATGAAATGCATGGATGTCAATATATTACTATATAACACATTCAGTGACAAATCCACTGTCGTTTTAACAGTTGACCCTGTGCTACAGTAACGGGCTTCCATTTTGAGCCAGCCTGATTTTAGTTTTTTTTTTAATTATTTTTTTTTTGTTTTTTTTTAAAAATTTGTATGCACAAAATA
>BQNB010082105.1:5884-29428 GCA_026074375.1 Tanacetum coccineum | reverse complement strand
CTATAGGGGACAGTTAATAGGGATAGGGGAGTCCTAAAATAAGCTAAGTTATTCTAATAAGTCCTAAAATAAGCTGAACTAATATTAAGCTATGCTAAACAGTTTTAAAAGAAACAGAAAAAGTGCTACTTTAAGCCTAGAATAAGCTAAGCTATAAGCTAACTAAGGCAAATAAGCTGCTAAACCTAGAAGTGATACCTATAAGCTATGTTAAAAAGCCAAAAGATCCTATAGCTTAAGGTTAAATAAGCTAGAAATGTGGGGCTAGATTTGGTGCTCAGCACCAGGGGAGGTTCAACAGTGAGCTTAAGGGCTTTTTGAGCTTATGCAATAAGCACTTAAAAGCTTTTTAGCCAAACCAAACCCAAAACAGATTAATAAGTGAGGCAAATGAGCTTATTTTCAAAATTTGAGCCCTTAGAGTTAAGAAAAGGCTGCTGATGTTGGGGCTTGAAAATGGGAGTTCTTAAAAAGTTTGCAAAGCCAAGTTTTGACTTATACTTGGTCAAGTTAAAAGACAGCACAAAGGTGGTTGGTAAATAGGCTAGAAATAACAACAACAAGCACACAACTAGTGTGCTTAAGCTGCATAAGCAGCTTGAGCCTTTAAGCTCATTTATGCTTATTCAAATTTTGACAGAAACCAAAAGACACTTAAAAATTTATTTTAGAACTAAAAGTGGTGAATTAAGTGATCTAATAAAGCCTACACACTCAGCCAAAGTTGGCTGAGTGAGGTTGACCCATACCAAACCCAAAATGACCCATTTTGGGGTTAAACCAAACACCCCCTTATTTTATAAAAATCGAATTTCTTAACTGATTTTGGTGAAATAAAGCTAAGAAAAGTGTTCACAAGTGGGGTTTAATAACTTTAAATCATTCTTACACAAGTTAAAACAGGATTAAACAGCTTAATTCATATTTCAAATTTTTGACAAATGCAATATCACAAAAACTCTTAACTTGTATTTAAAACTGAAAGCATTACAACATAAGCTTACAAAACAAACTGAATACACTTAAAATGCTTACACTTAAAAATGCTTAAAAGAAAAGGTAGAATAAAAGGTTAGCTAAAACATAAAAAAAAGGTAAGTCTTGACTTCGGCTTGGTCTTGGCTCTTTTATACTGGTCCAAAAGACTTGGGACGAGTTTGTTGTGAGAGTAGGAAGCCTCACACTTAATCCTAGCCCTCCATTTGGTCTTGTACACAATCTCACCATTGAAGGGGCACGGGTTTTTGTGTATTGTTGAACTGGAAAGTTTATAGGGGTAATGGGGTGAGTGGGGAAGGGTAATGGATGGATGTAGTGTTGTACTAGGGTTTGGTGGGTATTGCATGAAACCCGTGGGAAAAGCTGGCATGGTTTTGGCGCCAAGGGGGTTAAGGACGGGGTGGGTTGCAGGGTTTAAAAGGAAAGAATGGGGGACAGGAGCAGAATGCCCTTCCCCATATTCACAATACAATAAAAAACTTCCTTTCAAGTTGATTCAGGAGGACCTGACAATATAGATAATACCCTAACCCGACCCAATAACAATACAATAAGTTAAAATAAATAGGATATTACCTCCTCAGCAGTAGGAAGATCTTTAGGCTCAAACAAAAACATTCTTTCCAATGAATTTGAGAAAGAAAACGTGCATTGAAAACTTCCTAAAAAATGCAAAAGAAAAAGGTATCGGATCAATATAATCGTAAGGTAATTACTCAACCAATTCAATATGTGTATTCATGCAATAACACTTATCGGTACTAAACAGTACACTTATGTATAAGAGGTTATCATTGGCTGCATTGAATTTTGTCAGTTGTGATAAGACAAACAGGAGTCGAAAGGGGTCAAATTGGCTTGACCCGCATACACTTGTGTCTATCTAATTACAACAACAATAATGAATTAAATATGATTACAAACATGAATAGCTTTGATCTGGTTTAACACAGGACCCTTCCATAAGCAAGCAATCCCAAACAACCCCTATACCATTGTGTAGTGAATTAAAACCACTAAAAGGTACAATCAAGTTACCCATAAGAGAGTAAGTTGAGAAATATCAATGAAAAACATTCACCTACTTTTCTAAATCAGACTCTTCAATCAATAATTTCAATTATTTTAGAGTCAGTTTCGGGATCCAAAACCTTGAAGCTTCATGGATGATCACTTTTACCATGTAAGTTCCTTCCATTCCATAATAAATAAAGTGACAAGCTAACAGTTAATAAAGGAGCATAAAAAACCAAATTTCAGATCTTATAACGGGTACTTCAAAAAATAATAAAAAATCTGTAAGCATGGAAGGATGGGAGGGATACATTGCTGCAAGAAATGAATGCACATCAACACATACCTGCAATTAAGAAAATGAAATTTAGCTCATAAAAAGAGTTATTTATATGAAATTCTGAATAAATAATATCATTTAATCAACTTTAAAATGCAAATCCAAACACCCCCCAAGACTATGAATCTAAAACCTAAAACAGAATACTCGCTGATCTTTAAATTAGGAAAGTTGGGTAAAGGTTCAGCACATACGTCAAGCTCGTTGTCTGGATTACAGAACTACATACTTTAAACAATGAAAACATTACTCACACTCAATACTGAATGTCCAAACAGATTTTATTTTATTTTAAATGTAAACTTACCGTGATGTTTAAAGAAATGGATTTAGCTTGACTTATTCTTTCTATAAGCTCAACTCATAGAGCATCCTCCTTTGCATAAATGAGATGAAAAATCCAGATCCTCCTCTACAAAAAAGTGCTCAAGATTAAGTAGTTGTAAATAAAGTGGGCTGATATATGATACAGATTTACAGATTGATAGTTTTAAAAAAAACCGTTGACCAAAAGCTATATAGCTCTTATTGAAGAATAATGCATCAATCACACTAACACATAAACAAAAATATCAAAATACATTTTCTGAAGCATAAGACAAAACACAAACCTGGAATAAAGTGTGTGATGACCACATGAATGAATAAGCATCGTTGTGAAGGTTGTACTTCCTGAAATCAAAACCAACCAAACATTTTCACACTGGTCCATGCCAAATACTTCTCAAACACATCAAATTAAACCGATTATTAAAATAGCCCATCAAAATAGCTGTATTATGTGATGTAAATCGAAACAAAAAAAAGTTAAATGTATGTGATGCTTACCAATTTTACGGTGTGGACAACATAGAAATCACTGGCATAATCATTGAACAAAAGTGTTTGTGTCGTGATTTTGAATCGGCGATACTCATAGATTGAAACGGTTTTGATCGAAAATTTTGGTAGGGGTGTTTTGAATCTTAGGTATGGGGAAACATGACTCATTGGAAAATCAAAAAACTTTGACTCACTGGAAAATCAAAAAACTATGACTACCTATTAAAAAAACTATGACTACCTATTGAAAATCATTGAAAATGCCTTATCCATGTAGTTTGAAACTTTGTGCTGCAAAAAATGTGCTCGAATATATGCCTATTACCTGAAAAAAATAATCTTTCACTGTTTAAACACATAACTTGGTAGGTTAGTATAATAAATTAATCAAAACTCCTAATTTTTTTAATCCAATTTTTGTAAAGTTGCTCCATCTAATTTTTATTCAAAGCACCTTAAAATTAAACACAAATCAATGGATAATTAAAAGAAAAAAATATACCTTGGATCGACTGTTTCCATCTATTGTAATAAAACTTCAATCAAGATTCAGTTTCATGCTTAAGATCAATTTGTTTTGACCCAACTTTCTCTATTTTGAAAATAAACCATTTCATCAAAACAATAAAAGAATGACGTATTGAATGATTCTGTTATGGTTTGTTAGGATCTAGAACTAGATAGATCTTCTAGCCTTTGTGGTTGTATAGTACTTATGTAATCACAAGTATATACGTGAGAGACTCTAACAATTGTTTAGGCGGAAACTAAACAATGCGGTATAAAGAAGAATAAATATAAACAATGATCCTCTATGGATCTCTCTATTGATAATAAATTGTTTTTGTGATTGTAATTCGCACAAAACCCTAATGCTGAAGGTTTCTTTTATAGATAAGAAACCCTAAATTGCTCAACAAGATTCCTAAAAACGCGTAAGAGATATACATCAATCTCTTCCTAATATATCTCATTCCTATATTAATGAGATGATTCTATAATTCCTTAATTACATTAATCACGTCTATAATAAAGCTCAGCAGATTCTATCTCTGTCAGCAGAAACGAGAACATGACCAGCAGAAACATAATCAGCAGGAACGCTACTTGAACTGCCAGCAGGAACGACTTAATGCCATCAGCAGAAACGAACATCTCTAACAGCAGAAACGACACTTAGTCGTTTTCAATTTGTCCCAACAATCCTCCCCTAAACTTGGTTTTGACTCTGTTAATTCCAAGTTTCTAGATAGATCTTCGCGAAGCAAGAGGATTGAGTAGCAGCAGAAACAAAGTAAGCAGCAAATATAGATGAGGCCAGCGAGAACAAACGATCCAGCAGCATCACAAATACCCAAGCAGATACAATGTAACCAGCAGCAATTTCCAAGCGCAGAATAAAAAAGCCGTAGAAGACAACATCCAATTCCAGCAGCTTCTCATTGAAACAAGATGTTACTCGATGAACAGCAGAAATCAAATGAGGTAGCAACAATCAAAGGAACAGCAGCTTCCAGTATTTGCAGCAACATAAGTAGATTTGTAAGCCTTTAACAAATAGCTACTCACTCATTGGGCTAGATGATTCTTGGTGTAAATACAAACCACCCTGGTGTAACAAAGGACCAGTCCAATTTCTCGAACGGGTTGATCAAGGGTGAATTGAATACCCTACAGTTTTGGCAAATCACGTCACAGCCTGCAACGGATTTTGATCATGTTCTTTACCTTGTAGCCGTTTGCTTCAGGATAGCCAAACTCTTCATACACAGAGTAATATGGTGAGTTGTTAACCCATGCCAATTTTTAGTAAATTGTCAAATATCAACGGGATTGAGAACGTCTTTTACCAAGAGCCGTTCCCTCTTGGAACTAGCCATTTTTCATCCAACAGAACATGGAAAATGAAACTATCCTAGTTGTGGTATATCCTGGCAACATAACGGATTTGAGCTGTCTTTACCAAGAGTCGTACCCTCTTGGACTAGCCACTCTTTGTTACAGAACATGCGTGAGTGATGGACATCCGGATTTTTTAGCAAACCCTTACAGCTATCAACGGATTTGAGTTACACACCAAAGCCGTTTGCAATGGTGAGCCAGACTCTTTCTTAGCTGTTAGCCATGGTGAGCTGAAAACCATTTGTCGTGTAGTGCAAGCACTAACACCAAAGATATACAACACTATATCGAAAATGGACATTTTTTTTTAAAACAAACGACTTAACTAGGGAAGTAACTACAAACAAACTCAGAAAAGCACTTACAAAGGAGCAGAGGCAAGACACTCAAAAGATTGCCGTAAGCTAGTCTGGACGTCGGAATATCACTCACAGCAACAAAATACTCCGACAGTATGAGGGTGGAATGTGAAGCCTGTGGCGTAACATCCGTTTATGCAGTGTTGCCAGATAGGATTGAACTTGTTCACAAACATTACACAGTCTTCCTATTCGTTAAATTCAGTACATGAAGAGTCTTGGGGTACATACTTCCAGCTACTTAAAATTCCATTCATCTTGTGCTAGCCAAAAGTCTTCCACGTCCATCAGAATGAAGTGACTGACACAACATGTTACATCCCTCAAGAGTCTAAACCAACATATACTTCTGGTTTAGCGAAAGTCCTATTATTCGTGACGCAAAAGAAGGAGAATCCTCACGATAAAAACATGAGGTCGCAACTCTTCAAGTAGGTAAAGTCTTTCGCGCCTGTTCTGCGGATATAAACATGAAATATGATTGATGACCAGGCGGGCATCTCACCATCTACCCAATCTTTAATATCACCATATAGAAGAGGGGTATGTAATTTGCTCCTTATCATCATCACTCGCACCTCTCGACTGAAAAGTCCTCAACAGGTTTATCCCATAGGAAGTCATCACTTCGCACCCCAAGATGTTTACGACGAGACCGAGGAGGAGAAGAGGCAGACTCAGAAACGGTTTCAACCTTAACCCGTGGATCAACAATCTCATCATCAGGAAGCTTGTCCACAAACACAACCCCATCACCAGAAATAGACTTACCCCGAAAGATAATCTCAGCAAACACTTCGTCATCCGAGTCAGGGTCAGCAACAACTCGTGACATACCAATCTTTTCTTCCTCATCACTGTCAAGAAAAAACTCAAGAATACCCCCTGATGTGGATTCAAACAGAACATCAATTGGTATGTGATCAATAGATACATTTGACGGTGAAGAACTAGCAGCAGAATCTGCAAACGGTGAAACTCCAATCTCACGGCGTGAACCAGCAGAATCCATAGCTGCTGTAGTGGTGACAGTAGAGTCAATACCTGTAGCATCAAATGTACCACCAGCAGTATTGGAAGCAGCAGAGCCAGCCATTGGAGTAGCTGAACCAGCAGGATTAGAGCTACCACCACCAGCAGAATCAGGATCATCAGCAGTATGAGTTGTAGCAGCAGGAACACTAGCTGGCTGTGAAGAAGCACGTTCAACCCTTTGTCTCTTAGAAGGAGGCTCAGTAATGGCAGGCTTGGGTCGAAAAAGGTTGTACTGAGCACTCAACAAGCGATCCTTTTCAAGGCGTCTACAGATATACTCGTACTCTTCAACCAACTATTTTTGATTCATAGCCTTGACGTCTTTCATCGTGATGGTACCATTATGAGCTGTACACCATTGATTTTTAACCAAGTTGCGCATCATCTGTGTGACCTCAGATTTCTTCAATGGCTTACCCTTGAGAGCTCGATACCGTAAATCTGCCAAGGCTCGCTTCTTCCATTCCTTAACAGCAGTCATGCGCTCAATAAAGTTCCCCTCGTTTACATCAGCGCCCAACAACTCTTTTGCCAATGCAGGATTAGAGCCAACTTGCATCATCAAGTTCAACCAGTCTGTTTTTGTCATGCGCATCATGAGATCGTCTTTACCAAGAGCCGTACCCTCTTGGACTAGCCACTCTTGGTTACAAGAACATGGTGAGTGAAGGCCATAGGATTTTTAGCAAACCCTTACAGCTAACAACGGATTTGAGTTACACACCAAAGCCGTTTGCAATGGTGAGCCAAACTCTTTCTTGGCTGTTAGCCATGGTGAGCTGAAAACCATTTGTCGTGTAGTGCAAGCACTAACACCAAAGTTATACAACACCATATCTTTACAACACTATACTATACCAGCCTGTCAGCAGGAAGAATGTACAACTAGCAGCAGTAAAACTGGACCTGCACAAATCACAAAGAAAAGATATCCCACAAAACACCATATCCACCTGCAAGAAAGTTAGAATATACAAGTATACAACAACAAGCCTCCCCTTAGGCTTATACCTCCCCTCAATTCACGAAAGAGGGATTCACCATCCTAATATGGACCACCAGATACTCAAATCTTGGTCCATCAAATGCCTTGGTCAGTAAATCAGCCACATTATCATCTGTGTGAATCTTCAGCACCTGTATCAAGTTCTTCTCATTGGCATCTCTTATAAAGTTGAATGCCTAATCTCAAATGCTTGGTCCTCTGATGAAAGACTGGGTTCTTCATAATCATATGGTGCTCGGTGTCCTATGAAGATTTTTGGTATTCCATGAGTGAATCCAAAATCAGTAACTGGTTCTGAATCCAGAATACCTGTCCACAACAGCTAGCAGCAGCAAACATACTCGGTCTTCGTTGAAGAAGTAGCCACAATAGTCCCGAGCTCTCTTTCGCACTGCCCATGAAATTACCCTTCGCCCAGAATGACATCCACTTGAGTGGATTTCCTATCACCATGAGAAACCAGCATAACACTTCACTTAGTAAGGCATCCAACAGAAAAGGAGAATCCTTTAGGGTACCACAAGCCTAATTTTGGTTGCCCTTTTAGATACTTGAAAATCTTCTTGACAGCATTCAGATGAAAGTCCAGTGGAGTAACTTGATGTCTGGAACAAGCACTAACTGCAAACATTATGTCAGGTCTAGAAGCTATAGATACAGAAGTGAACTCCAATCAGGAACTGTGACAAATGACATTAACATGGAGGATCATTCATCTTTCAATTTGGTCTTAGCAGCTTCATAGTGGTTTTTGCACTTCTTATAGATTCCAGTAAACTTTGAAAGCATGTCTTTAACATACCTGTCTTGGGCTGATAAAAATACCATCAGGCAAACAATTTCACCTAGACCCAAGAAGAAATTCTTGCTCTCTCCCATAGCACTCATTTTCAAATTCTCCTTTCATCAACACCTCAAATTCTTCACAAACAAGGCTTTATTGGGTGACCCAAAAATGATGTCATCCAGCATAAACTGTACCAAAATATATCCCTGAAATCTTTCTTGAATGAACAGTGTCTTGTCCAATAGTACCAAACTTCAGTATTAACCAAAAAGGCAGACAATCCTTGCATACCAGGCTCTATGTTGCATGATAGAAGTCCATGACACAAGCCTTAAACCCCTTCTGTACACATCTTTGGGAAGTTAGGATCTTCAAAGCCTTTAGGCTGGAGTAAGGGGCTACACTTCTTCGTCAATTTCTCATAGAGAGAGAGCAACTCTTAACATCATGGGCTGAAAGACCATAAAGCCCGATATAGAGGGGGAAGCAAACGCGAGGGCCGAGAAAACAGACTGATGTGCCGGTCAGATTTGCAGTGTAGCCACTGTGACAAGATAGCCGGGGTCAGTCCATAATCAATGCCCTCCCTTGTCTGTGTCCCTTCGGTCAATCCAACCTTGGCTTATATTTCCTTACCAACAACTGGGGACAGTTTCCGCTCTGGCATCCCTCTTGAGTTCCTTCAAAAGAGCATCCTGTTTTAGAGTCCATATTATGGACATTTTTGCCACTCACGGGTCAAGAGGAACAAGGTTCTCCTATAACGGAGCATGTACTGACGTTGATGCATCAATCCACGAGACACAAAGCATATGTCTCGGCATAAACTTTGGCGGCGTACCGTCGACGACATATCCCAATCAGGATCCTCAAGGGCTTTAGCTATACTATTGGTTCTAACTGAATAAAGGAAGCAGGGAAGCAAACAACAATGAATTGGTATGTAAGATTGGTCCTTTGGTGAGTCATAAAATATCTCCAATGAAACACTTACACCCAAACTAGATTTTGAGCTCTTGCTTCTTGTCAGAACTGGAGAAGCAAGATCACCAAGAATCTGTGACTGAGGATGAATTGTGTTCACCCTTTTTGTAGGAACTGGATTCACTCCTCAACAAGGTGCTAAATAATTTTGTAAAAGAGTTACACTAAAACATCATCAGAAGAGGAAGATGAGAAGATGCCAAAGAGATTGACCTTGCACACATCAAAGGACTGGAAATCGTGTCGTGTTTTTCACTTGAGCCCAATTGATTGACCAGGAGGGAAGGTGTATGACTTCCATCGCATGTATAGGAATGAAGTCAGCAGAAACAGATGTACTGACAGCAGGATTGCCCTTACCAGCAGGTTCATAACTACCAGCAGGTTGAAAACTACCAGCAGGATCAATGCCAGCAGGATCCCTATCAGCAGAAACACCTTGGTTTCGAATTTCAGCTTCAGCTTGACTTAGTATTTCTGCTGTTTCTTGTGAGAACAAATAACCATATCGTGCAGCTGCGTCCTTAGCTTCATATTCTTGTTCATTTGAAGCTTAGCAAGCTCTTCTGCATAATCTGCATTGCGTTCCATAACACTAGGACCATTGCTTGATGAAGGACCTGCAAAACTGTTAGAAGGAAATGAAGGAACCACTATCACTTGCTCATCCACTTCTGAATCTGAGTCATGATCTTGTGTACCTGCATTTATATTAGTTTCTTGTGTACCTGCAGGTTTGTCAGTTTTAAAACGAGTATAACCTAATGAATCAGTTAAATAGTCAAGGTCAAAGTACCACTCATGACCAATTCCCTGAACATTGGGTTTATCTTCTAAAAATCTCAGATTCATGGTTTCCTCTACCCTCTTGTTAGTTAAATTATAAACCCGATAGGCCTTGCTATTTGGAGCATAACCAACCAGATAACCTTCATCAGCTTTGCCCTCAAATTTCCCCAAATGGTCACTTGTATTAAGGATAGTTACTTGACACCCAAAAGGTTTAAGATGACCTATCTGAGGAACCTTCCCAGATATCAATTCATAAGGTGTTTTATTATGGGGATTAGTAATAGACACCCTGTTTAAAACATAGCAAGCCGTGCTAACAGCCTCAGTCCAAAACATGGTAGGTAATTTAGAGTCAGCCAACATGGTTCTAGCAGCCTCTATAAGAGTCCTATTTTTCCTCTCAGCAACCCCATTCTGTTGTGGGGTTCTGGGATTACTATAGTCCCTCTTAATTCCCTTTTCCCCACAGAGTTCTATAAGTTTTGCATTTTTGAACTCTGTCCCATTATCACACCTTATTCCTTTAACCTTTTTATTTAGCTGGTTTTCTATTAAGGCAATAAATTCTTTAAGGACATAAAATGTTTCACATTCCTTATAACCCAAAAAGAAAGTCTAAGTAAACCTGCTAAAGTCATCAGTAACCACTAAGGAGTAGTACTTCTGGTCAATACTCCGTATATTGGTAGGACCAAAAAGGTCCATATGCAGCAGTTGCAGAGTTTCAGTAATAAGTCTCACAGCAGAAATATGCTTATAAGAAGCCTTATGTTGTTTTCCTTTGTTGCAGGCAACACAGTTGTGTTCATTGGTGAACACCTTGAGAGGAACCCTAACCAGACCTTTCCCTATATCTAACTTGTTGATTGTTTTGAAGTTCACATGAGCCATCCTTCTGTGCCATCTGGTGGATTCATCCAAGGATGCTTTTGCTACTAACAATATCATTATGTTATTGTTGTAGTTCTGAGAATCAGAAGGTTAGAATCACGTTCCCTAGGAAATCTGAGGACCACCTGACTTTTCATCAGGTAATTGGAATTCTTCTGTAAGCACCAACAATCAGTGTCTGTGAGTAGAGAAACTTGTTCTTTTTATCACAAATTTGTTTATACAGAGAACAAGTGAAAGTTCTGCAGCTCTTCAACATAGTAGACATTTTCAAAGTCAAGCTTTGATGTCCTTATGGTGCCTTTTCCTGATATTCTACCATCGCCACCTCCAAATTTGACAATGCCTCCCTTGACCTGCACAAAATCATCAAGCTTCTCCTTGTTTCCTGTCATACTTCTTAAAAAAAAAAAAAAAAAAAAATAAAAAAAAAGAGCAACACGTCAACTATACCTATGTCATTATCTGTACTAGGATCACCCTACAAATCATACAACAACAACATTAGTACACTTGAGAGACCCAAGCCAGTTCTGACTTGAGCCTGCCTTGTGGATCATTTAAGTGTGTAAACAGTAGATTGGATTAGATCCTCCATTACTCTGGACCCCCAAAAATGTTGTTTTCTTTATTTCCTCCAAGAGTAACTGCAGAGGTCTTAACAGCATACCCATCGTCCCTCATTCATATACATAGGGTCATATAATTCAGGCCAATACATATTATTAAAATATACAGATGATGGTCTGAAATATGGTCTAGCAGCAGGATTAAGCCAACCAGCAGAAACAGGTGCTGGTCTTTTAGACCAACCAGCAGGATTAGATTGAGCAGCGGCAAGATGTGCTGCCTGTCCAACCCTTCCAGTAGGATTTGGTCTACCAGCAGAATTGACTGCTGGTCTGTTTCTACTAGCAGCAGGATCAGATCCACCAGCAGTAACAGATGCTGATGAATTCCTACTACCAGCAGGAACAGATGCTGCTTTAGATTTACAAGGGACAGAATCTACACAATTATAAAAGTCACAATCTTTAATCAAATGCAATTTACTACCACAAACAAAACATTTCTTAATACGCACAGAATTTGTTTTTTACCACACATTCCTATTGTTCATTCTACTTTTTATTACAAAAAATCCTAGGAGATTTTTTACATCTCCAAACAGAAAAACTTAGACTGCCAGCATGGAATTTGGTCCCCCCCCCCTTCAACTCAGACTCTTGCAAAAGTCTTTATAACACAGCAGGGGGAACACGTCTTTGTCTTGGTCATAGTCTTGAATCACAGGATGCATAGGTCTCTGAGTCTGAAGACTTGTCACTGTTATCACAAGAGACAAAGTCATTAGATTCTGAAAGAGTTTCAGAAGTTTATTATCAGACTTTGAACCATAAACTTACCTTATGTTTCCCTATGTCAAGACTTGTATGGGATGGGCATATAAGTTCCAGTGATGGAGGGAGGAACTGCATGCATCTCCCCAGCTGACAAACATGAGTAAAGAGGTTTAACCTCCTCCTCAACAGGTTCAGGGAATATGGTACTAGGTCTAAGACCAAATCAAACACTTCGTCTCTCCCAAAGTACTCTCTAAACCTAGACCAATTTTAGTTCTTGTAGACCTAAGCTATAATTCAATTTGTTCAAGTTCTGAAGACTCCCTTCCACTTTTCAAATCTAGGCTAATGTCGCTTCATACTTAACTTCCCAATTCTTTCTTTTCTATTTTGCCTGATCATGTAATTTTTATGTATAAACTCAGTGTTTTGGTGTGGTTTTTTCTAGTATTAGCAGATAAAACCCTAATCTATTCTTCTAATGCAATCTGAGTTTTATGAGGTACCAATCTATTTTGTGATTCTAATGTTTTAAACAGCATTCTGATATCCATGAACTTTTAATTGTAAACATCATTATACAATCTATCAAAGATTATTATACATATGTAATTAAGATCATTAATTTTAGAATCACAACCAAGGGACAATTTTGTACCTTAGGAGAAATCCCCATCATAGCAAACTCAGCAGCAGCATCAGAAACACCAGCACCACCAAGTCCAGCCATCATCCCCTTATACTTCTCAACCCTCACCAGTCTTGTTTTCTGCGCTGATTGCTACAATCACCATGGACTCAACTGAGACCAAAGCTTTTGGTTCGTTTTCTTAACTTCTATGACCTTAAAGCAAATTCCTAGGCCTTATCATCAACTGATCGTTCCACATTACACTCCTTAGCAAAATATCCTGATGCAATTGAAGACATTGGAGCATCTAACCTTCCTTCTGTCAAATCTGGCAGGATGCTATTGTTTAGTTCATCTTTCCGTCCTGCCTTCTTTTCAAACCTGTTAATCCTCAAGGAGAGCATAGCCATTTGCCACTTTAAGTCCAATTCTTCCATCTCCAACTGATCAACCTGGTCAAAGTCTTCATAGAAATATTTCCCCAAAAAAAAAATTCTTGATCTGGTTCATTCTCAACAGCAAAAGAATGTAAAACACATTCCTTTATGTTGTCAGAACGACCAGATGTCTGAGAAACTGATGGAACAATACTCGGCTGATCAGAATAAGTAAGCTTTGAGCCAGAGCTGGCAGCTCTAATGAAAGCAGAATGAGTGGGAGCAGCATCAACTTTCACACCATAACTATGACCAATTCTGACATCAAGTTCAAGTGACCTTAGTTTGTTATACAGGTCATCAAAGCTCATTGAATCAAGGCCACCTCTTGTTTTTAATGCCAAGGCAACTTGTGACCACGAAGAAGGAAGTGCTCTTAGAAACTTTAGGTTGATGTCATCATTGTCTGGCCTTGCCTGCACTTGATTCAACTGGCTCAGAATCTTCTGAAACCTGTCATAACCCTTGTGTAGGCCTTCTTCTTCTGTCACAGAGAATTCTGTAAACTGCTGCTTGAGCATGGTCTTCCTCATCTTCTTTGATTCTTCATTCCCACCAAACCTTGCCTTAACTGCCATCCAAATATCCCTTGCATCATCAAAATGATGAAAATCGGGCATATGATCTTCAGGTAGAGCCTGAAGCAACAAGGTTCTCACCTTATTCTCCCTTTGTACAGACAACCTGCTAATCACGAGAGACATACTGAGAATGAACAATGGTATTTCCTTCCATCTGTTTCCAACCTCTTTGGACTGTTCCTTTGCAGAACATCCACCAAAGATTATGATCACATCTGTATCCAGTACACCATCTTCATAGCCTAAATCTCATATTTTCCTTCTCTAGATAAGAAAAATTTGCATTGTTGGCAGAGATAGGGCATGTTTGGAACGTGTTATAAAACAGTTGTGACTGGACATTGTTAGGGTTTTGAGGGTACTGCTGACCAGTCTGGTTGGTCTGAGTAGGTTGAGTCTGTTGAAAGTGAACAGCAGGTTGTGAGAAGATAGATTGATTTGGTTGAACCTGCTGATAGTTAACAACATGTTGTGAGAAAGCAGTTTGAGTGAATGTAGGCATTGGTTGTGTGGGTTCAGGTATGAAAGATTCCGAGGTATCATCTTGAGTGAATGAAGGTGAAGCAGATGGATTAGGGTTAGGATAAGTGAATGGTGACTGAGTAGGTATAGTAGCATGGGTTCTGACAAGTACGAGTTAGAGAAACAAAATTTTGTTGTGGTAACAAGTGATTCTTCTTAACAGAGGCTCTCTCCAGGCTCTGATACCACTTGTTAGGATCTAGAACTAGATAGATCTTCTAGCCTTTGTGTTGTATAGTACTTATGTAATCACAAGTATAACTGAGAGACTCCTACATAATTTAGGCGAAACTAAACATGCATTATAAAGAGAATAATATAAACAATGATCCTCTATGGATCTCTCTATTGATAATAAACTGAAAAACTTTATTCAGTTGATTTTAATCTAATATTATCAAAATAATTCATTATGAATAGGATAGCAAAATTATTACTTAACCGAAAGAATGGTTCCTCTTCTGATATTAAAGAAGAACAAGATCATACTAATTCTGTTGAAATTATGATTTCAAATATAGAAAACAATTTACAAAATTAGAGTATTCCTAAACAAGATGTCAAAACTTTATATAGAGTCGGATCTTTTGAATTTTTTCAAAGTTATTCTATTAATACTACTGAGAAAACTTTACCTTTATTACAAGATCATCAAAGTATAAAGTTATTTGATTCAGCTAAAGCTAATAGTAATTGATCAAACTTAAGTAATCTAGCATCTCTTAATATCATACAAATAGGGGCATTAATTCCTAATCTGGTTAAAGGTTTTATTGCTATTTGAACTAATCCAATATGTAAGAATTTGTTTGACTTTCTATGTTCTTTGAAATTAATTTGGTTATAATAAAATAAGTTCTATATAAGTTCTATATGAATAATACATAACATCATAAATTTAAATAATTCATAATGGAAATCTGTTATATTGATATAAAGAAATCTGTTATAGACTTATACCTTTATTGAAATCTTGATTACAACTTTGTTCAGAGATACAAATCTGTTCTAACGTCTGTTCTAATGGTACTGGAGATACAATAATTTGAAATTCTAAACTCTTTGAACATTGGGTAGTGGATAATTTTAAAGAGGGTTTTTTCTTCATAAAAAAGGGCCTGCCTTTGTCTCTGTGATATCTTCTTCTTTTATAGGGTCTTCAAAAGGTATTCTTTTCTTTGATACCCGGCAAATGCCTGTTAAAGTGGCACAGTTGTCTTCAATCATCTTTAATAAAGTACAGTTGTCTTCAATCATCTTTAATAATGTCTTCTGATGTCATTGCTTACGTCTTGAATAGTTGATCTTCTAGAAAAGTGTCTTCTGAAAGTGTCTTCTGATGTCATTGTTTACGTCTTGAATAGTTGATCTTCTAGAAAAACTAGCTGTCTTTTGTTTACATATTTCTTATTTTATAATAAAACTTTTCTTTTTACATTTTATAAATCTATATTATCGTAAGGGTCTTGAGAATCTTAAAATAAGTCTTCGCTATGAGTTGGAGAGCTTCTGATATGATTCATAATTCTTGCGAAATCTTCATCATTTTTACATTCTGTAATCTTTTTGGCGATCTTAATGTTTGACTTTGATAATTTTGATTCTGAATTTGTTCGTGAGGTTGAGGTTGTCGTGCCTGGGGATTCTTGAATAAGACTGTTGTAATATTTAATAACTGCTTCTTTGTTTGCTTGATTTTCATTGATTTGCTTCCACCACTTAACACTAAACTGTCTAATTAATAATGGTGGTGAATTGCCTTCTGCTTCCTTCTTTTTATGTGTAAAAGACAAGATCCATGGTAACTTGAATATGGCTGAAAACTGGAGAGTGTATTCGAATAGAGGTACACCATTTTGTATAAACATGTTCTTGTACTGAGTATAACCTTCTAAAACTTTTGTAGGAAAGATCTCTGGGATTTTACCCATGGATTTAAACCATTTCACAAACCATTTTGGATAATCTAGTGAAAAAACTGCAGCGAAATGGAAAAACCACGTATGAAAATGAGTTTTTAATAAAAAGGTTTTATCTCAAGCTTCCATATAGTCATAATAATTATAAGCTGGGTAATCTGGATAACATGATAAAGTTCTATTTATAAAGGGTCGATTTCCTCATTCTTTTAAAGAAATTACTTTGATTATTTTAACTTTACTAAATTCTATTTTTACTATTTCATTCTTGTTATAATTATGACGAATTTGAACAGAATGACTATCTAATAAAATAGCTTCATAATATTGTCTGGTTTGAAAATCATTTTTGTAAAAATTGGCTTCTTTAGGAAACAAATAGTCTAGTAGAATTGAGAACCCCTGATTTAACTTTTGTTCTTCAATGGGCTCAAGAATTTTTATGACTTGAATATTTGGGTTAACATGAAATTATGTCTTATTTGTATATGAGGAGGCTGTGGTAGGTGATCTGTTATAGGGATTTGGAGAAGGTGGCATTCCTTGTAACTTTGCTAATACAGAATAAGTTGGTCTTGTTATTGGACTAGTAGTAGGTGGATATGGAGTAAGGGGAATAAATCTGTTTTGTGTCTGGTTTATAGGAGATGGGGGAGATGGTAATCTTGGTAAAACAAAAGGAGAAGGTAATCTTTGTTTAGGTAAAACAATCTTTTTATCAGAAGTCATCCCTGTAAAAATTCTCGTGATAAGAAATCTGGTATATGATTGTTTTCTCCTTTAATATGTTCAATTGTAAAATCAAAGTTACATAATAAAGCTTGCCATCTGGCGAAAATCTGTTTAGAGATTAAATTTTTAACATCTTTTTCAATGATAGATTTTGCAGAAAGACAATCAATTCTTAATAAAAAAGGTTTCATATAAAGATCATCTTCAAATTTTTTAATATTTAAAACAATACTTAAAATTTCTTTTTTAACGGTAGAATAGTTTTTCTGAGTATCATTCCATGATCCTGAATAAAATCTAACTAAAGATTCAATTTTACTATCTTTTAATCTTTGCTTTAATATACCTCCATAACCTATATCACTAGCATCTGTTTCAACTATAAGATAAGCTTCAGGATGAGGTATGTTTAAACATGGTAATTCCTTAATCTTACTTTTTATATCTCTAACTATTTTGGTATGATTTTCTGTCCATGGTTTAGGATTCTTTTTTAATCTATTATATAATGGTTTACAAAGACTTCCCAAATCCATGAAAAAATCGTGTATATAATTTAAACATCCTAAAAATCTTTGTAGCTATTTTTTATCTTTTATTTCATCAGGAAATTTACTTATAAATTCTAAACTTCTTCTTATAGGTTTAATAGTTTCTTGGACTTTAATCATGTCACTTAATTATCTTACTTTATGTTTTATATAAAAAGACTTATCTTAGTAGGTGAGACGGCTAAACCATTCTGAATATAATGTCATAGAATATATTTAAATATTTAAAATGTTGATTTATGTTTTTAGAGAATATTAATACATCATCGATATAAACTATTGCAAAATTACTTATAGGATTTATCATATCATTCATAATGTTTTGAAATTCTGAAGGTGCATTTTTTAATCCAAAAGGCATAACATTCCATTCATAATGTCCAAAAGGGACATTAAATCCTGTTTTTATATTATGTTTTTCTTTTATTTGTATTTGCAAAAAAACCTGACTTTCATATCAAATTTTGAAAAATCTTTAAAATTATCAATACCCCTATTTTCAAAAGTGATTTGAGTTTCAAAATATTTTGATCTCCAGTACCATTAGAACAGACGTTAGAACAGATTTGTATTTCTGATCAAACTTGTATTCAAGATTTCAATAAAGGTATAATTCTATAACAGATTTTCTTTATTTTCAATATAAACTGTTTTTCCAGTTATAAGTTTAAATTTATGATGTTCTGTATTATTCATATAGAACTTATTTTATTATAATCAAATTAATTTCAACTATATTATCGATCCTGTTTAGATTGGTATCAGAGCCATTTTAAGGAAAAAGTAATGGATTTCTTATCTTATAATTAATGAATTATAACGTTAATATTATGTTAAAACAATGGATAAGTTTTATATTATATGAATATCGTAAAAGCGTTGGTAAGTCTTGTCGATCACATCCGTTGGATTAGCCGCAACAAAGAGCGTAAGACGGTCGGACTCGGAAGATATGGAGATGTTCCCGTAGAAATGTATATTCAGGTAATAAAAACTTTATTCAGTTGATTTTAATTTAATATTATCAAAATAATTCATTATGAATAGGATAGCAAAATTATTACTTAACGGAAAGAATGGTTCCTCTTCTGATATGGAAGAAGAACAAGATCATACTAATTCTGCTGAAATTATGATTTCAAATATAGAAAACAATTTACAAAATTGTAGTATTCCTAAACAAGATGTCAAAACTTTATATAGAGTCGGATCTTTTGAATTTTTTCAAAGTTATTCTATTAATACTATTGAGAAAACTTTACCTTTATTACAAGATCATCAAAGTATAAAGTTATTTCTGCAAAATGTATTAAAAGAACATAGAAAAGTCCAAACAAATTCTTTCATAATTGGATTAGTTTCTAATAGCAATAAAACCTTTAACCAGATTAGGAATTAATGCCCCTATTTGGTATGATATTAAAGGAGATGCTAGATTACTGAAGTTTTGGATCAATACACTATTAGCTTTAGCTGTAATCAATATATGCCAATGGTCCCATTTATTTTAATTGATATCCTAACTTTACAATTGCTATTAAAAATAATCCAAATTATTATAGATGTATTTAATCTTTAGATATAAAAACTAAAAATATAGAGATAAAAGAATGATCAGACCCTTTAGTAGTAATATATAGAATATATTATAAAACAATGACTACTACTGTAGATCTACATTCTAGAATAGATATAACTAAAGATGAAACTGTTATTTTTGAAGCTAATCTAGAAAATTCTTTAATATGCACACCTAAAAGATTAGAATGGGATAAATAAACTAGAAATCAAACTCTGGATTTTGAGAAGGAAATAGTTAAAATAAAACCGTTAAAATTAAATAAAGATATAACTAATATTTTAGAACATTCAAATGGTAATATAGAAATATCTTTTGGAAATAAAATAGGAGAATCATCTAGACATTCTACGTATAAACCTTCAAACTTTATAAATGAAGAAGAGAAAGTATATTTAAAAAGAGCTCAATCTATGAAAATAAAAGGTGTTGATTTTAATAACTCTATTCCTAAACCTTTATATGAAGAAGATAATAGAAGTGATTCTACTTATAATTATGCACCTTCAGAAGTAGAAAACTATGAACAACTAAAATGAGTTATTATTCACAAAAATTTAAAAGAGAAATAAATTGGTTTAGAACCACTATAATAAGAAATAAAGAAAATCTAGAAAGATTAAAACATGAATTATTAACAGGAGATTATGTTATATGTTATAAAGAACACTCAAGAAGATATATAGAATTACAAAAACACATATATAGTTTACAATAAAGATTAAAAAATATCAAAAAACAAATACATTAAAAATAAAGACAATGTCTAAACCAAACACTATATGAAATTATTTAAAAAAAAATGAAACTATTTAATGATTCATAAATAAAGTTATTTTATTAAATTGGTATCTTTAAAAATTTTATTAAAGAGAAAATTAATTCATGGAAATGTCTGGAGACATATGGATGGACTTTGTTTGTTTTTGAACATAAACAATATAAGATTATTTTTTGGACATGGTTTTCAAGCATATTGTTATTGAAAAAAATGGATTTTCCTTCTGATTATAAAATACAAGAAACGACAAATATAAACAAAACATATATAGATTTAGAAACTAAAGAAAAAATAACAAGTACATCACCTTGAAAACTTAATAATTAATAAATAAAAATTTATTTGGAATAAGCTATCCTAAAGTATAATGAAGAACAAAAAAAATATTTATCTAAATAATATATCAAAATAATTAAACTAATGGAAATTTTAAAACACAATAGGTCAGCAGTAAATAGAATAGAAAATTGTAACTCAGAAGCAAGTACTTCACAAAATAATCAAGTAAAAATAGAAGAAAACCCTATATTCATACCATATAATATTAAAATGCCCATTAATCTAGGAAGACAAGATCACCATATATTACAAGAAATTGAAACTAAATTATCTAAATTACAAATATCAAACATTAATGAAGAAAGTAATTCAGAAGAAGAAGATGATATCTCAGATAACTGAAAAATCAATTTAAAGAAAATGAAATAAATAAAATGGAGGATTTACATCAAAAAATACTTATACCCCAAGCCAGAAGCAAGAAATTCTTATAATAGACCAACTTTACCAGATATGCAATACGAAGAACGTCATGTTAGACAACAAGCTTTAATATGATGGCTTTCAATATATGAATGAAATTTAGATGTCAAACGAATATCAAATATTAAATATATTACAAAAAATGACTATTGGATCCAATTGCTACAAGGTCTAATAAAAATAATGAATCAAAAATAGTAGAAATACTTATATAAGGTTTTATAGGAAGCTTAAATGGATGGTGGGATAATTATATAATAGATGAAGAGAAATCTTTAATACTAAGAGCTAAGAAAATTGTTATAAAAAATGAAAATGATATGCCAGTAGAAACTCAAGAAGATGATATGGTTAATACTTTAATCTATGCTATTTTAAAAAATTTTGTAGGAAATCCATTGTTTATCAAGGAAAAGAAGAAATTCTTTATATTTTAAATTTAACCATGTAGAAAATTTATCAGATTTTCAGATGGTATAAAGATATCTTTATAACTAAAGTAACAACTAGAATTGATTGTAAAGCAGCCTATTGGAAAGAAAGATTTATTGCCGGATTACCTAAGTTATTTGCTGAAAAAATAAGAAATAAATTGTCAATCATTTTATGGAATGATGTCATATAAAGAATTAACATATGGAGAAATCATTAGCTATATTAATCAAGAAGGATTAAGTATATGTTCTGAATTAAAACTCAAACATCAAATTAAGAAAGAAGGAATAAATAGTAAAAAAGAATTAGGAAATTTTTGTGAACAATATGGTTATGAACCATTAAAATTACCTAATAACAATTCGAAAAGGTTAATAAAAGAAAATAATATAAAAGATATAAACCATTAAATAGAAAACACAAAACATATGAAAATGATAAAATATATAATAAAAGAAAAAGAAATTTTAAAAAAGATTCATTTAACAAAAATAATAAATATAAAAGTAATTATAAAGATACCATAATTTGTTATAAATGTGGTAAGCAAGGACACATCAAAAAATTGTTACACTATGAAAATCAATAAATGAACTTAATATTTCTGGATATGCCTTAAAAAGTCAGATAATGAAAATAATGTAAATGAGAAAGTGATATATCAGATTTTTGATGAAGACGATTTAAATATATTAGAAATCGCATCTAATAGGTGATAACGATATCAGAAAGTTGTAATTTGTATTGGGAATTGTACAGGTGAATACAAGAGATAAATTCTATAATTGAAGAATAATGAAATAGAATCAATATCGAATTATTAAATCAAATAAAAGACCAAATGTAGACAAATATATATAGACAAATTGTAGCATGAAAAACTAAAGAAAAAATAAAGCTATGAAAAAATAAAACAAACTTACAATTTAATGAAGATATGTAAAAGTTTAAATAAAAAAAGAAAAAATCAATAACAAATTAATGAGTTACAAGATAAATTGAATAATGTAAAGTCTGTAGATTAGTAACAATGATTAAAACAAAAAAATGAAAATACTAGAAGAAAAAGCAAAGATGTGAACCAAACAATGGAAGTACTTCAACAATTCAAATCAAGATTCAAATCAATATATTATACTAAGTATAAGTTCTCAGAAATGGACACATAAGATTAATATAACAATAAACGGACGAATTCAAATTTCATTAATAGCCTTAGTAGATTCTGGAGCAGATTTTAATTGTATTCAAGAAGGACTTATTTCCTATAAATATTATATAAAATCATCTACAAAGTTGTTGAGATTTCAATGGATCTAGATTAAATATAATTATAAAATTATACTAATGTTCATACTTTGCCAAAAGAAAATTATTGTTTCAAGGACACAATCTCATGATAGTAAAGAAATTTAAGCTCTCAAATTATTTTAGGATCGCCATTTATAAACAACTTGATATCATTTTTTTGGATGTTAGTGCGACAAAGGACTTCTCTACAAAGTTTTTGGAAAAAAAAAAAGAAATAACTTTTGAATTTATAAACCCAGTAAAAATAAGAGAGATAAATATTGTAGAAAATAAAAAGAAACATATAAAATATTTAGTAAATGAGATAAATGATATAAGAACTAAAAACCAATTAAAAGAAAGTCATATAAAAAATAAGGTTATGAATTTAGAAGAGAAATTTAAAAATAATGTATGTTGCTATACAACAAAGTCTTTTTGGAAAAAGACGACAACATATAATTGAATTACCTATATTAAATAAATTTTAATGGAAAAAGGAATTCCTAAAAAATCCAAAATCTATACATATGTCTCAAGAGTTAGAATCTCATTATAAAAAAGAAATACAAGAACTATTAGAAAAGAAACTAATAAGATCTTCAAAGTCTCCATGGTCGTGTTCAGCTTTTTATGTAATGAATCAAGCTGAAATAGAAAGAGGAGCACCAAGGTTAGTTATAAATTATAAACCATTAAATAAGGTATTAGAATGGATAAGATATCCTATACCTAACAAAAGAGATTTATTAAAGAAATTATATGATTCGAAAATATTTAATTTGATATGAAATCAGGATTTTGGCAAATACAGATAGATGAAAAAGATAAATATAAAACAGGATTTAATGTCCCTTATATCAGATTAACATGATAAAATCTGAAAAATCATCTTCTAGAAAGAGAAATTCTTCTAAGTTATTTCTTATCAAAGTAATTTCTTTAAAATATAGAAAACAATTTACAAAATTGATGTATGACCTTGCTTACCACATTTATAACAAATTATGGTATCTTTATAATTACTTTTATATTTATTATTTTTATTAA
>BQNB010082104.1:2799-29428 GCA_026074375.1 Tanacetum coccineum | reverse complement strand
TACTTCCCAGGATATGCAGAGACATTTGATACCGGAGTAGATCAATAACAAGAACTGCCACGGAAAGAATTTAGAGACTCTCACAAAAGAGTACACAGGTTTAAGCGAGGAGACATCATAGCCATTCCGGGATTTCTGGCCAGCACCATCCACTAGACCTACAATGACTGGAACAAAGAAGTGGTCGCAATCACTATCAGTGATATTAATAACCCTGCTAACTAACTTGACGTGCAACCAAGGGTATGCACTTAATTCTTCACCATCAATACAAACCTTTGGTAATCAGCTAGCTAAATACAAATTGTTTTCATTTTCGGTAGTCATTTTTGCTCGTTGGAGGAATTTCAAGCCAACACATTCAAGGATAATAAAGCCAACAGCAACAGGAGGAGGGCATCAACATCAATATTATCTTCACTAGTTTCGACACCGAATTACTAGCAGAAGCATTCAATACTAAGCCACAGATCATGAGAGCATGGCAAGAGTCTAGTGACCATGGGGTCATAGTAAGAATCCAACAACCGGTGAAATTTTTCATGCCCGAGGAACAACTAAGAGGACGAGAAGGAGATTCATCAAATGGTCTGGAAGAAAAATTTTAAGGTGGAATTTTTTAGTGGTAGGGTTTTTGTGCTAGTCATATAATTCCTATCCAATGAGACGTTATTAATACTAAGTTTCACCGGTTTATGCCATAAAAAGGTTTAAATCTGGGTTAAAATTATCGTCCTAAACTATGTTTCGGTATATTACTCATCATTTTAAGAACAAAGCAAATTCAATTGAAGAAATAGTTTCCAAGGCTTTTTTTTCCCCTACACTTATTTTGAACATTGTCTCCAATGTTCTATGAGTACCCGAAAAACGAATAAAGGGAAAATAAGAAAAGCGATAGAAACTAATACTCCCTTGGTTTTGCTCAATACTAGAGAAGAAATAAGATAAACTGGCTAAATCGTCATCCAATAATCATCCATGTGAAAATCCAAAGAGCTTCCGGGCACTTCTTATCAAATATAACCTGCAAATCAAAGGCAAAAAGCAACTATACCAAGCGTAAAATTATACGGGAGAATTATATACAACTCTATTGATTGTGAATTAAAATCCTAAGAAAGCAATCAAGATAGAATGTATGTACTAATGTAATCGTGGCTTTCTGCAAGAGTTAGTAAAATTAAAAATTCTAAAAATTAAACAAAAATAAATTTTCAAAAATTTAAAAGAAACAAAAAAATTTTGTAGCTACAGTTGGTAACGCCGTCAGGAAAAATACTGACGTCGTCTCCAGCTTCTGTAAAAATTATTGCTTCGTTTTTTTGGAAAAATTTCTACACAAATATCCTATTAGCGATTTCATGGAAAAATTTACTGCATAGGTCACAAAAAGAGTTAGTACAAACATATGACTCAAAAAAACAAACAAAACATAAAAGTGTGAATTAATCTAATATGATTTATTTTACATGTTTGAAAATTGGTTCTTAAAAACCGAATATTCTCCCCTACACTTATTTTATGCAAAGTACCTTTGATTATAATTAAGACGAAGTTTAAAATGAAACAAAGCATGATCACATATATCAAACATATAAAAACAGATAATAAAGAATAAAAACACATGACACTCCTAAGATGCATAAAAATAAAAAGATTAGGTTGCGTACCAATAAGTGATGTTGTTTATTAACTAGTCTTCTAGCTAGACTCGGAGTCACACTCATAGGAATCAAAAAAATGTTCCAAGTCGATGATCTCGCTTGGATTCTCTTTCTCAGACAATTTCCTAGTTGTCGGAATTGATTGAAAGGTTCTATTAAATTTCTCTCCATCGGGATCAATCAATTTAATCTTAATGTGCCACGCACCCTTTCCTTCTTTTGGTGGCTTATTCCAATCTATTTTCTTTTCTATCAATTCCTCCGACTCCCAAATATTTCCTTTTACATTGATAGGTATAGCTCCTAAGAATTCTACCATCTTTCTAAACACTAAGACGTCCTTAAAGGGGTTGAGTTTGGCATCTCTAGCAATTTCCCACTCCCCGGGCAAATGGTAATTCAAAAAGTCTTTCTTAGCATAGTAAGGGGTCAGGCACCTATCCCATCTGTACTAGGTCGTGGTTCATAAGATTATCATTTTCCTAGGGTAGTCCAATAGGGTACATCCTCATCACCTAGGTCGATTTATCTAACTCCAAATATTGACCTAGTAATTCCTTCTCCTACCGCTATCTTGGCTTTCTTACAATCTATTACGGCGCTAGCGGTTGCTAAAAATCCTCTTCCTACAAGTAAAGGGCACATAAGGTCTTTTCCATATCTAATACATAGAAGTCTTCTAAGAGCTTTAACTTTCCTATGTGAACTTCTACATTCTTTACAATGCCTATGGGATACGACTTAGTTCAATCCGCTAATCCAAAGACATGATCGATCTCCTATAATAATCTAATTTTAAGCTTTTTGAAGAGATATAGTGGGATATTCACACAAGACACTAAATCGGCTAAGGTATCAAAAGGCTTAGAGTTTCCTAGTCTACAAGGCAAGTGAATAATCCAGGATCCTTTATACTCTTTGGTATTTTGCCTTAATTGAACGCGGACCCATTTTTATCTAACTCTAAACTCTTTACATATTTATCCAAAATTTCATTGTATATTGGAGCGTGAGCTAGAACTTCAAGAATCGGTAACCTAAGATGCAAATCCTTAAATTTATCTTCTAGGGATTTTTCGGGTTCTTTTGGTTTTGGTGTTCCAATTTTATTGACCGTTAGTGTTTTAACTTGTAGTTGGTCTTTTTGAAAATTGTTTGTTGGCTTGAAACATGTTTTAATAGCATTGATCGAATTGAGGGGACGGGATGAGCTTTGGGGATCTCCTATCAGGTAAGAACGAGAAGATGAAACTGAAGAGGTGGGGTTAACATTCAATTTCGGGCTCATAACCGTATCATTTGGGAGTGCTCCCATCATTCGGTCATTGATGGCCTTCAAGAATGTGTCAATTTTATTGGTCATCCTCTTTGTTGTTGTTTGAAATCGGCTTTAAACTTAGATAATCTAGCGTCTTAAGATGCTATAAAGCTAGACACCAATCCTTCGAGATTTGATTGATTATTAAATTTTAAGGATTATTGTTGAAGGGGCGATTTGGTAATGAACCATTAGGTTGAAAACAATTAGGTGGGTTTGAAAAATTGTTTTGAGAATTTTATGGTTGCCTCCACCTAAAGTTTGGGTGACTTTTCCATGACGGATTATAGGTGTCACCAATATTATTTTGCTCGGGTTTGAAAGTGAACCACTTACCTCTTGCTTCGTCGGTACGCGAGGATGCATAATTAACAAAAGCTTGCTCAGGATTTTCCACGCAATAATTAGTGTCATAGGTACCACTACAAATCTCACATGAAGAAGCGATTTTGTTCACTTGAACGGAAGGTTTAGGACCAAGATGAGCTTCCATCAAGCATTGGACTTGATTTTCAAGCTTAATGAGACGACAGTCGGATACATTTAGGACATCTTGAGGTAAATAGATTGCCTTGATCTGTTTAGCGAAGTCTCTTAGGTCATTCCAACTTTCGTTGTTATAGAGGGCAAGGTCCTCTATAAGTGCCCAAGATTCTTTGGCATTTTTGTCATGTAGCTTATGACCGGCCGATTAATCGATGGTTCGCCTTATGGCAGGATTGACATGGTCATAAAAGATTTGGACTTAGAGCCAAAGATCGATACCATGATGAGGGACTTTTGAAGTAAGTCCTTGAAACGAGTCAATGCTTCGAAAGATATTCACCTTGATGTTGTTGGAACATCAAGATGTCATTTCGGAGTTTGGCAGTTCTTCCTGGTGGAAAGAATTGAGCAAGGAAACGGGTAGTGAGATCCTCCAAAGTGGAGATGGATCCCACGAGGAGACATTCAAGCCAATTGCTAGCTTGATTGCGAAGGAAAAATTGAAATAAACGCAATCGCGTTCTTTCCCTATTTTCAATATTAAGGTCAAAAAAGTCTATAATTTTTAGAAAATCCTTAAGATGTTAATTTTGGTCTTCAGACCGAAGTTCGTGAAATGAGCATCCATTTTGCACCAATCGAATGGTGTCGGATCGTAGAGGAACCACATTGTTCCCTCGGGGAGCTCAATGGTGTTTTGATAGCCCTCGTGGCTAGGTCAGGAATAATCTCCTAAAGTACAGGGTGAATTTCCGTATTCCATGGTGGTCAACGAAAAAGAAGGGTTTTACAAAATAAAGGGAACGAAGAAAAAGATAGACTACAAGAAAGATAATAAAAATAAAATAAAATCTCACTTGATAGGAATCTAATGAGTAGACCTAAGCTAGATAAAATCCAAAAACTAGACTATTCTTTGACAGCGGCGCCAAAAACTTGATGTGCGGGTGATTGCAAACCGAAGTTTTACAACCCTCCTAGGCAGTGTACCTAACCGTTATAGTATAGTTTAGGCAAGACTTGTGGGGTTATTATCGTTCTCTAGAGGAATAGTTTGGGTAGGCTTGAATCGTATGGTTACTAATGTCTAAAGGTTGAGAGAAGAGTATTTTTATTTTTTTTATTTTATGAAAGCATGTAAAATCTTGGGTTTTGAAGGGGGTTTGTTTTAAACTAATTAAACTACTCCTAAATCTATACTAATTGTAGAAAAGTAAAGGTTGAGGGAAAACTCTTATGGTTAAACAAATGTGTTTACCTAATCATGCGCTACTCCCTAGTTGTCGTCTCTTGTTTTATTACCCATCACCCTCGTAATGGAATATGTAAGTATTTAAATGATTAAACACCTAACTCGGAATCCACCCAAATGGCAAGGTAGTATGAAGACTATTGCATAGGTATCATATAACCTAGCCATGTTTCCCTAGACGTCTATGCTAATGTAATATTTTATAGCTAGTTATCTAAAGCCTAACGCGCATATCATTAACAAGAAGCCATAAAATAAAATAAACAACTAGGTTTCATGCAATCATAAAGAGAAACAAATTAAATTTAGCCAAGCATGTTTATTGAAAGCGAAAAACAATTAATCATACAATACATAGACATATTGAAATATTAAAGGGATAAAAGAACTTCACTTCAATAAAACATGGAGTAATGAAGAGTACAATGGGTTAAAAACCTTAAAATCGCCTAAGAACATCTGCTATGAATTATAAAATTGTTCCTCCAAGTTTTCCTCCTTAAAACACAAAAACTAAGGTTTGTATATATAGATAAAACATCGTGATGTCATCGCTTGTTATTTGTGACGTCATCAACCCGTGAATCTTCTTTGGGCTTCTTCTGAGTCGTTAGTTTGACATCGTCAATATGAATCCTAATGTCATCCCTTAAGTGCTTTGACGTCGTCACATGAATTTGTGACACCGTCTTCATGGTCTGTAAACCAAATCTTGAGTGTCTTCTAGTAGAGTCGCAATCTTTTCCCATTTCTTCCCAAATTAAGTCCAAAGTGTGTGTATTTCCTCCAAATGCTAAAATCACAAAAAAAATGATTAAACACAATAAATGGGGATATTTGCATCAATTCGGGAGTTAAATGACCCCTAAAAAGTGTATAGAATGACACCCCATCAACTTTCTACAATGAGGGTGGTTGTTTTCCGCGTTCGTTTGTATGAGAATAAAATAAAGTGTATACATAAGGGTAGTCACCATGGGATTAGTCATTCTGGGCTATTTAAAAGTGTGTATCTACATTGACTCTGAGCTATCTAAAGGAGTAGTCATTTTAGGATAAGTCAGCTTGCAATTTCAAGTAGAAAACCCGTTAATAAAAAATAAAAAAATTGTATACATAAGGTTAGATGTAGGTAGTGTTGTTGATTTTAGCCCCTATATATTTACTACATACTTTATACAAAAATTATACTCCGTATGAGACAATCTAGGATGTAAGGATATTATAACTATATATCAATCATCAAGTTGCTAAGGATTAAACAAATGGCAGTTTCACCATTTCCCATGTAAAAAACAATTTTAATTAATTTTCAAAACACACCCTCAAGTATACTAAACGTTAATGATTGTGCAAATACGGGCATGATTAGGCTTCGAAGGGATCAAAGAGTTCTTGTGATGTTTGCTTGATTGCCAAGTCTTGGATAACCTATGTCAATACAAATGAAAACACTACGTTAAGTGAAGCGCGAGGGGTGTCCCTGCGAATCACCTCTGGCGTGAGAGTAAGTATGGGCTTTGTAGCATAAAGTAGAGTAAAGTAAGTGTGAGTAAAAGGTGTTAGTCATACTTAGAGACCTGACCATCTATTTATAGGTATGAAAATAAAATGGACGAGGCTTAGCACCAAAATCGGTGAACATGGGGGTGTTTTACGATTTAAGGGGTGATTGCAAGAACTATGTACCATGGTCTCTACCTTGGCAGGAAAGCCTTGGCAGAGAGGGAGAACGTGGTTTTTGACTTAGCCAGACCTTTGTCCTAGTTTCATCGAAGACCTCACGCGAAAGGTGTAGGCCTTCGCGTGGCGGATTCCTATATTGGTAATCATCCGGAAGATGATTTTACGCCACTCGAAACTATTCAAAGATCTTATAGTGTAATTAGGGAAAAGGTCCCATTCGAGCTCGAAGGGGAGACCTTCGAGCCAGAGAGGGGGGTACATCTTCAAGCCCCTAGTCGAATGTAATGTATGCATCTATGAATGCATTTCTTTCGACTCAATTAGCAAATTACTCAAAGACTATATGAAACATCTAGGCATATGTACTTCATGCATTAAATGATAAGTCCAGTTGTCGTGGAGTTAGTTGAGTTTTTAATGAAGATTACTCAATAGTCTGTCTGGGTACGGGAATGTCTTATCCCAATTTTCTTTCTAATTTGAAATCCGGATGACTCCTGATGTGTGACACATGGACGGTCGTGAAGGTATTGAGAGATACTTATAAATACTTTTCCATAAACCTTTCTTTTCTTTTTCCCGTCATCATCTTTCTTTCTTCTTTATTCGACCTGCTGTGCATCTATCTCTGGGGTAAGATAATCACCATTCTTTTTTTAATTATGAGCGCGAAGGACTCCATAACCACTCAAACTTGTGAACTTTCACTAGGAGAGTTCAATGATTTTCTCACCCTTTATCCCATTCCTTCTGAATATCATGTTATTCTTCCCAAATCTAATCAGACCGTTTTTGATGCTCCTCTCAGGTATGTCAGGTTGCATACCCATTCATTCTCTCTAGCAAATCTTAGGCTTCCTTTTATTAAGTTCTTCTGCGAAGTTCTCGAGTATTTTCAGGTTCATATATCAAGACTCAATCCTTTTGGCTGTGCCAAGCTTAATACTTTTGTTGTCATGTGTAAAGCCTATGGTTGTGAGCCCTCTGTCGACCTCTTCCGAGGGTTCTTTAATTTGTGTCAAGCTAGTAAGTGGCTGACGTTTGCTAAAAGGACTGAAAAACATATTCCGAATCTACTGCCTAAAGTTATTACCCGCATCGAAGGTTGGTACGAACGGTTTTTCTAAGTTTGAGATTCCACCATCCCTGCCAAGTATCTACAACTTCTGTCTGATCAAAACAAACTTGATTTAAAATCTTTCAAAGATAAGCTTCCTCTCAATATTGAAGAAAATCCTATGTTCCAACGTCTTAGTTGATATCCCACAAGCATTCGTGTGTTTCCTGATCCTATTCTTTTCTTGGCTGGCCTCAAACCTTCATGGGAACATGGTCAGCAATGACCTGCGATCATGTCGGGCAGAAAGGGTATTTATCTTTCTTGCTTCTTTCTTCATTTTCCTTTTTCATTGATATATGGTTTACTTTCTCTTTCCGCAAAAATGGCTTTTAGGAACATTATCTACACCAAAGACAATGAGGACCTAGCGTTTTTGCCTAAGGATCCTTCTTCGGGTTTTAGAACTGGTTCCTTATCTGTTTCGGGGAACACGGAGCCTCTAAAAGCCAATGAAGAGCCCAAGGTTCAGCATGTAGAGGTTACAGCAGAATATGGGGGAAGCCTAAAGCCTGAGCCGTTTGTCGTTCATCTTGGGATTATAGGTGCTCGGATAAAAGATAGGAAGTGTAAAACTAGAGGAGGGTCGTCGAGGCCTCCTATTAAGAGAAAGCTTGCTTCTGGGTCTTCCACCTCCCGTGCTACTCACTCTAAAACTTCTTCCTCAAATGATGATGCTCCTTTCTTGACAGTTTCTGATGATGACGAGGGTATACTCTCATTTTTTTCTTAACCCTTATTGTCTTTGCTTCATGGGTTCATTAACATGCTTATTATTTTCTTTTTTTTCTTAGGTCTCCCTGATGTCCTTGAACTTAAGGATGCTAACGCCTGTCACCTCAAGATCTCTGCTATTACTCCTCTAGCTTAGAAGAATCATCTGGATAACCAAATGGATTTGGAGTTGTTGGATCTTCATGACCACTGTTATGCGAGACAAGCTGTAGTTGATAATGCTGTAAACAGGAGGTCCCGTGAGTTATTGCAGGTGATCAAGAAGTTAAGCGGCAAGTATGATGTTATGAGGAGCAAGGAAAGGGTTAGGGAAGAGGAGTGTGAGGGTTTACAGGTTAAATGTGGGGCTGCTATGACTGAGTTTGAGAAGAACCCTACTATGGTAGCTCTTCAAGAAAAGATATATGTTCTTTCTGCTGAAGTCAAAGAGCATAAGTTAAAACTTGATAGGATGATATTGGAGAGCCAGAAGTGGGCAGGCTATCAATAAAGCCTTTCCTCCTATGAGTCGAAGGTTACTTCTCTTGAGGCCAAAAAGGTAAGGTTGGAGGCCGTTGAAGTGTCTCTTTGAAAGGAGGTTGAGGAGCTTAAACAGAATAGGAGGGAGGTAGTATCAAAGGTTGTTCCCTATGCTGCGATGGAACTTGTTCACGGTGATGAAATGGGTAGCCTTGTTGGCAAGCTTGTGTCCTCCGCTATTGTAAATGGGATATATAGGGCTTTCGAGCAAGTTGGTGATATGAAGGAGCCTTTCAACTTGTCAAGGGTGAGAGGTTATTATTCTTCTTACAAGAAGGATCATACTCAGGACAGCAACGATCTTGCCACCGCCACCTTTCCTTAGTTGAATGAGTTTGTGGCGGATTCCTCAGCTCCTATTAAAGCCTTATTGTCAAAGAAGCCCCCAACTCTGCAAAGACCAGCTCCCTTAAGGACTCAAGTCCCCTTGTCTTCTTCTCAAAGGGCTACCCCATCCTCAGTTCTAGTCTCCAATCCAATGTCTCCTCCTGTAGATTCCTCCGTTGTGAAGTCCTAATCCTCTCAACTTCCTTGAAGGTTACCATGTTAGTGTTAATTCAGTATTAAGGGTGGCGTGTACCCTTTGATCAATTTGTTACTGTCGAGGCTTCGGCCTTTAAACAATTTAATTTTGACAATGGTTTATGTTGGCCATTATATGAACAGTTTATGTCGACCTTCAAGGTTGACTTCGAATAGTATCCTCCCTTTGAAGGGTTAAATATAGGGACGTAGTCCCATATTTTGTTTGTTATATCCTTTGCTTCTTTTGTCATGACTTTGGGGGACTTTAGTCTGACCCCTTTATCATTTATTAGTAAAGTTTCACTTTATGAAGTGAAGGCTCAAGTGTTGCCTTTAGTTGTTAAACCTTATGGTAGGTTTCCGTGAGGAACACAGTCCCTAATCAAGTTTGAGGATTTGGAGGATATTTTGTGCTTTATCAAGCGGAGGCTCAAGCGTGGCCTTAAACTTTTAACTTATTTGTAAATTTTTGAATGAAGGGTTGTGACCTACTTCATTATGTCCTCAAGGCTAAAAGAAGCAATGAGGAAAGTTAACGTGAATATTATGGATGTTTTTATCTTTGGTAGGACTCATGTGTGGCCCCACAACATCCTTTCGAACGTTGAACTTAGTAGTATTTAGGCTCAAGTGTGGCCTGGTGAGGTCTTTTGTTGTAAATAATGACACAAAATATTTAGAAGTCTGTTCCATTAGTAGTGTAGAAAGTTTTACATCATCATGCGTATGAACACTTAGTTTGTTACACTTTTTTTAATAGTCGAAATAATGACTTTTGTTTAAAATAAAGAAGACTGTAAAAGGTAAGTTTTACATGTAAAACTTATGAAGGCTCGTACCCTTTGTTGTTTGAGTCAACGAGTGATCGGATGCATCAATAATTTTGTAGAGTCCCCTTCCTTGGACTTCACTCGCCATGTGAGGACCTTGCCATACCTGCGTGCTTTCTGTGTTGTTTTGCGAAAGTAAGACGAAGTCTCCGAAATTATAAATGGAGTGACTACTCTTTTTACTATGGTTTCTGCGGAACTTGCTTCGATTGTAGGCCTCTTTGATTGTAGCTACTTCCTTGTTTCCTCTTCTCTTGTCAATTTCCTTTATTCTTCTCCTATCATCTTTGGTAACATTAGTTTCGGATATAGGGATTATAGCCTCGAATTTGTAAGTTAGGCTAAATGGTGTCTCCTTCTGGCTATTTCTTGGATGCGTTCTATGTATCCATAGTACTTGAGCGAGATTGTCCACCCTTCCTTTTTGACTTTGAGCCAATTGCTTTTTGATATGGTTCATTATTTTTGTATGCTTCGTAATAGGAGAGAATGATTGCATGACTTTAAATCCTTTGCAAAGATCGGCGATAATAAGTTCTCGGAAATGCTTCTTGTCCTTCGAGCTAATTATTCATGGCACTCCGAATCTGCACACTACGTATTCCCATACGAATCTTTCTGCATGCCTTCCGTTTATAACGGTCAGGGGTTTTGCTTCTACCTATTTTTGTAGAATGTTCTACGGCTATTGCCAAGAATTTGAAACCTCCGGGAGCTGTTGGTAAAGGCCCCAGGATGTTAACTCCCTAATGACCGAATGGCCATCCACTTCTGGCTGTCATCGTGCTGCTTTCTGCTATTTTCTTTATCGCGGATTATTCCTTGCATTTTTTTGTAGTCTTGAAGTATTTTTGCAGCGTCTTAGTGCATTGACGGCCAGTGATACCCTTGCTTTGTGATTCTAACCACCATTGATTATGGTTCTGCGTTGAAACCACAGGAACCTTCGTGTACCTCTTTTACGATGTCATCAGTATGTGGTGAAGCTACACAACGAAGCCATGGGGTGTAGAAGGATCTTCGATACAGTTTTCCTCTAATCAACTTGTATTGAGGTGCCTTGACCTTGATCTTTCTAGATTCTTTTGGGTCCTCCGGTAATAGACCACTCACTAAATACTCATGGATAGGAGTCATCCAGCTTTCTCCTTCCTTAGTTTTGACCTGTAAGATTTCTTTCTCTTCTATTGACCGCTTCGATAGGACTTCGACCAACACTTCCTTAGTAAGATGTTCGAAGGTCATCGAAGCCAGCTTGCTTAATGCTTCAACCTTTTTATTTTGGTTCCTTCGAATGTGCTCGATCATGTAGCTGTCGAAGCCCTTCAAAGCCTCTTTGGTCTTTTGTAAGTACTCTCTGATCGTTGGTTGCTTGGCTGTGTAGGTGCCTTTTATTTAATTTACCAATAACTGGGAGTCTACAAAGATTGCTAAGCTTGTAATTTCCATCTCTTGTGATAGTCGTAACCCGACCAATAGCGCTTCATATTTTGCTTCATTGTTTCGAATCTGAAGCGTAAGGCATAGGTATACTCTTTTCCCTCGGTATCTATCAGCATCAGTCTTGCGCCAGAATCCTAAGAGCTCACAGCTCCATCGGTAAATAGTTTCCATTTGCAGCTTGTTTTTGCTGGCTTTATGTCTGCTTTCTCCCTTGTTTCCTTTTTGTTATCTTCAAGGGCTACTTTAATTAGGAAATCTTCAAGCGTTTCATCACCCGTTTCTTGGAACACAATGTCATGCTCTCCTAATTCAATTGCCTATTTAGCCACTCGTCCCAATTTTTCAGGTTTCGTAAGTGTTTGTTTTATGGGCGAATTGTAAAAAAATTTCTTTACTTTTGCACTCATTTTTCTGTTTTTCTCAAAAAGCCCACAATTTCTTCTAAAATCCTTTGATCATTTAATCATAAAGTTTATTTCCAAAGTGATACAAGATCATCCTAAAAGTTGCAGAGAGATACTTACCATCATTATTGAAGAAAGTATTACAACCCAAGTCATACATTGTCATTTATTGCATTTTACACATATCTTGTTTATCATTTTATTATTTGTAAGTTATGAGTTATTAGGTTATGGTGATTGTTGTAAGGTATAGTTGGATTTGGTGATCCTTTCTAGTAGTGTTAGTTAGTTGTGACATAAGTAGTGTAGGAGGGACAAGTAGTGGAAGGGTGTGAAGTTGTGAATTTGTTGAAGGTTATGTGAAGAAGTAAGTAGTGGTGTGAAGAAAACTAAGGTGTAAAGAAGTTGTGTAGTCGTGATCAAGTCGTGAAGCAAAGTTGTGTAGTGAAATTGTGTAGTTGTGGTAGATTGGTTCTAGCTAAGATTAGAACTCGGCATCTAGCTTAGTGTCGAAAATCAAGATAAGCAAAAGTTGGGTAAGGTTTTCTCCGCCATAAGGGAGCTTGTTGACATAGTGAAGAAAACTTTCGAGTTATGTGCTTGATGAGTGGAGTACGGCGAAGAGGTGCTTCGTTGCCGAACCACTATAAATCCTCGCGTTGTGGTTTGATTGTTCTTACTCTTATCTCTTCTCTTACATTAGTCTTCCATACTATCCTATTAATTGTTTAGATAAGTATATTATTCATATTGTGCAAGTGTTGAATTCACATAAAGTCGAATCTATAATTTTTACAAACACTTTAAAACCTTAAATTAAAAAGCGGTAAACTATTCAACCCCCCTTCTAGTTTTTCACAATTGGTATCAGAGCCACGTCAAACAAGATTTTTAAAATAAATTGTATTTTAAAACTTGAATCGATCTATAGAATCAGAAAAATATTTAGAAGGGCAATCTATGCAAAGACCACCACTATTTGAAAGTGATGGATTTATTTATTAGAAAAATAGATTCGAAACTTATGTGAAGTCAAAAGATCTAGATCTTTGGCATGTTATTACCGATGGTAATTTTCCTCCTATTCAAAATAATTTCAAAACTAAAAATGATGAAGTTGTACCTTTTCATAAACAAAATGATGATCTTAAAAAGAAACTTGCAAAAAATAATGAAGCTAAAATGGTAATTTATAATGCTTTGCCACGTAAAGAATACGAAAGAATTTTTATGTGTCAAACTGCAAAAGAAATTTGAGATACTTTATTAATCACTCATCAAGGTAATAATCAAGTCAAAGCTAACAAAATAGATCTTCTTGTTCAACAATATGAACAATTTATGATTCCGAAAGAGGAGTCAATAGATAATGCATTTGCTAAATTTAACACTATTATTACTAGTCTAAAAGCACTTGATGAAAGTTTTTCTAGCAAGAATTGTGTTAGGAAATTTCTTAGGGCATTACATTCAAAATGGCTGGCGAAAGTCACGGCGATTGAAGAATCAAAGAATCTAACAACCTTACCTCTTGACGAACTAATTGGAAACTTGAAAGTTTATGAAGAAGTAATAAAGAAAGATGTAGAAACGGTTAAAGGCAAGAAAGAACAAAGTAGATCACTTGCATTAAAAGTGAAAAAGGAAGTAAGTGATGAAGATAGCTCAAGCTCCGATAGTGAAGACGAAGAGTATGCTATGGCCGTAAAGGAATTCAAGAAATTCTTCAAGAGACGAGGAAGATTTGTAAGACAACCACGAGGCGATAGAAAAACATTCCAAAGAAGTAGAAATGATGGTTATGATAAAAGTGAAAGAAAATGTTTTAGATGTGGTGACCCAAGTCACTTCATTGGAGAATGTTCAAAGCCGCCAAAGAACAACGATCAAAGAGCATTCATTGGAGGAGCATGGAGCGACAATGGAGAAGATGAAGTGGAAAAGACTAAAGATGAAGCTTGTCTTGTAGCTCAAGCGCCCGATGAAATATGCTTAGGAGTAAACTTGGAACCCGATGAGTGGATTAAAGATAGTGGATGCTCAAAACACATGACCGGTAATCGAAAGTTGTTTTCTTCATACAAAGCATACAACGGAGGTAACGTAATTTTCGGAAGCAACTTACGCGGTAAAATCATAGGCAAAGGTACGATTTCTCAAGACTCCTTAATAATTGAAAATGTTGAGCACGTAGATAACTTAACTTATAACTTGCTTAGTATAGGTCAAATATGTGATAATAAATGCAAAGTAATATTTACCGAACACGATAGCGAAATAATCAAAAACGAAAAAGTTATAGGTAAAGGAATTAGGAAAGGAGGATTATATGTAATGAAACTAGGAAATAAACCGGAAGACAAAATATGCCTTGCAACATTAGACGAAAATTCCACACTATGGCATAGAAGATTAGGTCACGCTAATATGCAACTAATTCAATCATTAGCGTCTAAAGAATTAGTTAGAAATCTACCTAAACTTAAATACGACCAACATTTTTATGATGCTTGCAAAGTAGGAAAGCAAGCTCACGTAAGTCACAAGGTCAAAAATATAGTCTCAACAACCAGATGCTTAGAACTACCTCACATGGATTTGTTTGGCCACTCCGCCATACGAAGCTATGGAGGAAATCGCTATACCTTAGTAATTGTAGATGACTATTCTCGATACACTTGGACTAGATTTTTAGCAAATAAAACCGAAGCCTTCGAAGAATTTGAAATATTTAGCAAAATGATCCAAAACAAATTAGGATGTTCTATTGTATCAATTAGAACGGATCATGGTCGGGAATTTGATAATGAAGTACAATTTGGAAAATATTGTGATTTAAATGGGATATCTCACAATTTTTCCGCTCCTCGTACTCCACAATCAAATGGGGTAGTAGAAAGAAAAAATCGCACTTTACAAGAAATGAGTAGAACCATGTTAAATGAACAATCCATTCCTAAAATTTTTTGGTGCAATGCGGTCGATACATCAACTTATATAATTAATAGAGCTTCTATTAGACGTATTTTAGGAAAAACTCTATACGAGTTGTTAAGAGGTAAGAAACCAAACCTTAACTATTTTAGAGTATTCGAAAGTAAATATTTTATTCTTAATACAAGAGATTACCTCACCAAGTTCGACCCCAAGTCGTACGAAGGTGTTTTCCTAGGATATTCACAAAATAGTAAAGCTTACATAATTCTTAACAAACAAACAATGAAAGTTGAAGAGTCATTGAATGTAACTTTCGATGAATCTCCACCTCCACCTAAAACATTACCATTAAAAGATGATGAATTAGTCGAAGAAGAAGCTATTAAGGTTAGTAAAACAAAACCCATAGGCAATGATCTTGAAGACATTTCATTAGAAAATAATGAAACACATTCACTTTCAAGGAATCTAAAAGTATCCACGAATAATTTTTTATTTGTAATTTAAATCAAAGAACTCTTAGATCACAAGCTCAAGACAAGAGTAATTTTCTTTTCTGTCTTTCAACAATAGAACCTAAAAATATAAATGAAGCTTTAAAAGATAAAAGTTGGGTAATGGCCATGCAAGAAAATAAACCAATTTATATCAAATGAATTGTATGGGAATTTTCCCTAATCTCGATGGATAGACCTTTAGTTACCATTATTAGAACTAAATAGGTATATAGGAATAAGCTCGATGAAAATTGAGTTGTATCTAGAAATAAAGCTAGGTTAGTTGCCCAAGGTTATAATCAACAAGAAGGAATTGATTATGACGAAACTTATGCACCCTAGCGAATTAGAGTCCATAAAAATTATGTAGCTATGTATTGCTCTAGACTTCAAATTATTTCAAATGGATATAAAGAGTCATTCCTTAACGGTTTTATCAATGAGGAGGTTTACGTGGCACAACCTCCGGGATTCATTGACTTCGCAAAACCTAATCATGTTTATAGACTCAAGAAAGCGCTTTACGAACTTAAACAATCTCTTAAAGCTTGGTACATAGATTGAAAGCCTTTCTTATTAAACATGATTATACCATGGGAATGGTAGATAACACACTCTTTACTAAAAAGAAAAAAATCCAATCTCATTATTGTCTAAATATAATGTCGAGCTACATTAATGCGCTCACGTGTCAAGAAATTGTGTGATGATTTCGCCAAGATCATGGGCACATGAGTTTAAAAAAAAATGAAATTATGATGGGAACTAAATTTTTTCTTAGGTTTACAAATAAAACAATTACAAGATGGTATATTCTTTAATCAATTAATATATATAAAAGAAATGCTTAAGAAATTTGGATTAGAAGACTCCAAGCCAATGAAAACTCCCATGTCTACAGAAATGAAACTCATAAAAGACGAAGAAGTGAGTCCGTAGATAATACCAAATATAGAGGTATGATAGAAAGTTTATTAAAGTTAACGCAAGTAGGCCCATATCATGTTTATAGTGTTTCCTTTGTGCTTCGTTCACAAGAGGATCCCAAACCTCACACCATGAACGATTAAACGTATTTCCGATACGGTAAAGCACGACCACATATGGATTATGGTATCCTAAAGGGTCCGACATAGAAACCATAGTATATGCGGACTCGATCATAGCGTGTATTACATGGACCAAAAACAACTAGTGGTATTTGCACGTTTATGGGATGTTGTTTAACATCTTGGTTTTCAAAGAAGCAAACCCTCTTATTTATTGCTATTTCCACTACCGAAGCCAAATATGTAAGCGCCAAAAAGGCATGTCAACAAGCACTATGGATGAAACAAGCTCTCGTAGGCATTAGGTTAGATGACATTCCTAGAATGTGTGATAACAAAGGAGCTATAGACATAAGCAAAAATCCCGTATAACACTCTCGTACAAAACACATTGAGATTCGCCACCATTTCCTTCATGACAATGTTCAAAAAGGAAATATTTTCATAGAAAAGGTCTCATCGGAAGATAACATTGCCAACATTCTAACTAAACCCCTTAAACGTGAGCCTTTTAAATAATACTTATGCTAGTCTATCGGAATGATGGAACACTTGAATAAATACATATAGTTATCCACAATCACTATCAGGTTAATAGAAAACTGAAACCACCTAAAAGTAAACAAGAACATTGAACTACAACCAAAACCAACATACTAAAATCGAAAAATCACAAAAATAAAATCGTCAGATGGTGGCCCCCTTAGCTCTTAAAGGGCGGCCCCCTTAGTGATAAGGGGGCCGACCATACACATAAGGGGACCGGCCATCTGACAGCCCGTAAAAAGTTTTTATTTTTCTTCTTTAAATCTGAGTCTAGGATTCTATTTTGCACAAAATCAAAGATTGGGAATTTCTCAAAAAATTAATCTTTATACAAAATTACGTATTAGTAACCGCAGTTTTGCCATGGCTTAAACTTCTCAACTTAATATATATATTCTATATATATATAAATAATATATAAATTAAATTAAATATATATAAATATAAGACCCCATTCTATTTCTCTTAATCCTTTTCAACGACTATAAGGTTCATGACAATACTACTTTCATACATTGTTGATATCGGCTAAAAACATTTTCCATTCATGCATAATGATCTCACACTTGTTGCCAGAATATATAATCCAATATATATTTTTCGACACTCTTGATTGAGCAAAATTAAATCAAGGAGCACTTGGATTATTTCTTAGGTTTTTCTTGTCTTAGAGTCGAAATAATCGTCACTCCACATTTGTCGCATATAGGCACACACTAGGATTATAAATACAAACACAAGTCTCATATGATGTGTTTACAACCTACTTCTCTTATTAAACTTTTAGAGTACAATCTTAGAGCAATTACTACTATTATTTAAACCTAATTAATATGCTCTTCATTATAAACTTTTTATCTTGCCTCTTTGCATGCTTATTCATACATTCTTGCTTGCTAAATGTTATGTGAATTAGTCTTGATTAGGACATTGCATGCTCATTCATTTATTATTACTTGCTAAATATTATGTGGATTAGTCTTGATTGCTATAAAAATTAGGACTTGTTGTAAAATGGCCACAAAATAGTCTACCTTTTTACCATTTCCTGCAAGAAAACAAAAATTTGAACATCCTGGACACTCCAATCACCAGTGGCCGGCCCCCTTATGTTAAGGGTGGCGGCCAATAGATAAGGGCCAGCCTCTGATGAAACGGTTTTTTTTAAAACCTGTTTCTTTCTACTTTTTGACCTTCTTTTATCTAGACTCGTCTATAATTTCCCAAAACTCACCAACATTTCTTGGCTTTGTTTTCTAACAATGTCCATCCATCCTTAACTACATTTTCTTCCTAGTATAAATCAACCCCCACCCTCATCTTTGTCATCACAATAACATCTCCTCACAAACCCAAGTCCAAACCTTCAAAGGTGGCCAAGATGTCCGTAAGACCCGTATGGAGAAAGAAGTTGAACTATTGTAACACATCCAGTGAGGTTGATGTTAACTTGCCTACACCAATGCTCAAACCACAATCTCCTCTCCAAGAACCATCACAAGAAAACCCTCTTACTACTTACTCAAACCATGATTCACTAAAATCTCACTCACTTCCACTTGGTGATTCTTGTGACACTAATATTGGATAAGCTCTCATTCCACCACAAAGTGCCAATCAAACTCAACTCACATATAACAACCCAAGAACTTTCATCAAATGCAAAACTTATTTTACTATTATCACAATTGTACGGGGAAATTTTTCGCTTTATTACATTACTTGCATTGTCAATATCTCAGTATATCATGTAACTTACATAACTAAAGTAGACGAGCTCACGCAACCTATCTATGACAACCCTATCTTCATATATGTTAAGCAAACAGCCTGAACAGTCAAGTTCCATATCAAATAGTACTTATTACAAGTTCATTAGTCCTATAATTACTATTCACAAGTTATATCAAAACTTGGCTTTAAAAAACCGTTATCGTATACCTCAAAACCTAATCCATGAAGGGTTAATATCTAAAGTGAATGTACAAGCTACTAAAGCATATATACAATTAATATAACATTTCAATTGAAATATAAACTCCCTCCAAGTCAAGTATAAGTTTTCAAAGCACAATGTACAAGTCATTAATGCACGATATCCAAAATAGCCGTTTTACCTCCGTTTTCATTCTAATTTCTTCACCACCACTTGTGAGCAAGCTACTACACTCATTTTATAATATGTAAACCCTAATTATCCCATTCATAAGCTTTCATTCATGCTTTTGTACTCAAAATCTTAATTCAAAACCCTAAACCCTAAAACCGAGCTAGTTTCTAAACCATGACCTGTTTCTTGGCTTTTATCCATTGTAAACCCAAACCAACACTCAAATAAGTTGTAATAACTTATTTTACAATCATATCAATCCTATTCAATCATTATTTCATCATTACTTCATCATTTTACTTCACTTGTACGTAAAACATATCTTAGAAACCCTAAATGTACCTAATTGGTTCATTTAACCCGTTTACTCATTTTAAACCATTCTAATCCCAAATAACCAACCAAGAGCCATTGTAAACTCATAAAATGAGTTTACAAATCATTATCAATCATTATTTTGACAATGTACCTTAAATTCGAGCTAGAAAACCCTAAAGGGATTCAATTTGTGCCCTAACTCCAAACCATGACTATTTTCTCAATTTTGACCCATTTCAAATCAAACCACTTATCATTTCTCATTAATTATCCAATATATAAGCCTCATGAACACATATTAACAATTACATTGCATTCATATGCGAATTTTAAGCTTTGAAACCCATGAAAACCCTAAACGAGCCCTAGTTAAACCCGCGACCCCATTTCTTTGTTTTAAACCCTATTTAAGAAAAAATAATATCCCACACCAAATTGCTAATATTTGCTAATTACCCTTAATCCTAACCTTAACACCTATTTCTATCTATCCAGATCGTTATATACACAATGTACCTAAGACAAACCTGAAAACCATGCCGATTCAAACTGACCCGCACCCTTTCTAACTTCATTTTGACCCACTTAAACTCTCACCATGTGCAAATGACCACCCAAGATACCTTCTAGACCCTTTATAGCAGCTTACTAAGCAGCTTTGACTTCTTCATGGTCAAGAATGAAGGCACCATGTGCTTGTTTTTGCTTCTCTTCAGCCGCGGCAGCAAGAATGGTAGCCACATCATTCAACCTAGTTTTCTATACCTCCACCATTGATTTTCTAGATTAGACACATCCTATACTAGGTCTACTATGTGTCAAGAACATATCATAAGCCTTGATTACTTACCACTCTTGAAAATGGGTATAAATAGGAGCTTTGTGTGTTTATTTTTCTTCATCCCCCACTTCCTCCTCTATAACCCTTCATAGTACTCTCCCTTTCGCAATATTAATTCTAAATAGATCTTAAGAAGTGTCAAGTACAGAAAGGAAAGCAAAAGAAACCAAGATAAACGAAGCCCGGAGTCGTTACTCAGCCGAACCGAAGCCGAAAGTCCCGATTCTGACCCTTTCCCAAGCTATAACCAAACCAGTTCTCTAAACTATTAATCTCTTTCATAACGTCCCATAATGTTCATATGATCTTGAAAAAATCATAATATAAATCTTGAACTCAAAAACCTAAGTGTTTATCCTTTTTTGATCAAAATCGTACACCAGAATCCCTAATTTCCAAGTTTTTACTTAACTATGAACTACACTATAAACTTTTGTTATAACAATCCTAATAATCTATTATAATGTAAAAATAAGTACTATTGATAATGTTTTTTTAAGAGAATTTGACCTTAAAACCCCGCAGCGTTTTCATTTTAAACCCTAATTTGACCCCGTTTTTAACCTTTACTTAACAATCGTTAAATTAAACTTATGTTGTTGTTAAATCCTCATATTTTAGTTTATTATAACTCATAATATGACTATTGAAATGTTAAATAACTGCATGGCAATTTGTACATGTTTTGTAATTATAATCATGCAAGGGTTATATCGTAAATTTGTCGGAAACTTTATAACGAAAAGGAACTATAAGTGTCCATTTTATCAAAGTTATAACTATAGGGATCTATAATTCTCTTTAAAGTACATAAGGTTTTACTTGATAATCAATAAAAGGTTGAAGGACAAAGGTCCGTAAGAAGTCAAACCCCAAGGGCCGATTTGTATTTTCCAAACCCCAGGGTCTAAAATGTAACATTTTTGAAAAAGTAAAATTCATTTTTAAACGTTAACATTAAATAACCTATATTTAACGCTTCTCGTGCTTAACATTTCCAGATATTGATCAAAACGCTTAAAACTGATTATATCGTACCACAATACTAGGGAGCTTCATATTAAGAGGTTTCATCTTGGTATTACGTTCTGACTGAGTTGTTGGGTTTACGATTTAAAGTACCCTAGCTCCTCAAACGTTTACTGAATGACTTCTGAATTATGATGGCCCGAACAGTGATACAATAATTCCAAACTCTTCAATCAAACTCATAACTCTTAAAACTAAAGTTCTAGAGTACAATCTTCCTAAGACTCAACATATTTACTCAGGTTGCGTGACGTGGCTATTTACTATTATTTTACTATGTCAACATTCCCCGGTTAAGATTGTGATAAGGTCGTCAGCTTTCATTCTGGATATATTTATTGCAACTACCTATCAGGTGAGATTCATAACCTCGCCTTTACTTATTTACATGTTTTATAAACCCGCGAGGGGGATACATGCTTGTTACAAACTCTTTTACATACTCATTTATCTTATAACAATGTGATTGTTTTTCAATGACATAGTGAGTTCATAGCCTCGCTTTTCAATCATTTGAATGTTTTATAAACCCGCGAGGGGGATACATGCTTGTTACAAACTCTTTTATATACTCATAACAATAGTTAGTACTTTTCTAAAAACTTATTGAGTTCATAAATCTTTCACATACTTTATAAACCCAGTAATACCTGCATAAACCATAAATGCAAGTGTTTTTCTAACTATAGCAAATCCTGATATATTATTATTTATTGCCCCCCCTAAAGTACATGAAAATATCTATTGGGAGTTATCTCTCACTATTTCTTTAATGTCTCTTTGGGTATTATCTCCCAATATTTCTTTAATGTCCACTTGGGTAATACTCCCAATATTTCTTTTAATGTGCTCTTTGGTATTACTCCCAATATTTCTTTAATTCTCTGTGGTAATATCTCCCAATATTTCTTTATGTCTCTTTGGGTAATATCTCCCAATATTTCTTTAATGTCTCTTTGGGTAATATCTCCCAATATCTCTTTAATATCTCTTTGGGTAATATCTCTTTAATATCTCTTATGTGATTCATGAGTTTATGGTAAATAATATACTTTCTCCATTATAAAAATGTTTCCCTTGAAAATTATCCCTAGCAATACGCAGTATTTACCACTATAACATGTATTCAACTATTACATTTCAAACCTATGAATTTCACTCAACCTTTGTGTTGACTTTTTAGCATGTTTATCTCAGGTTTTTGAGCAATATATGGCACGGAGTGGCATGGACTCAAAGATGGCTGAACTGTTATCATTCAAACATAATGTTTTAGATTTTGGGACCAGCATTTTGTAAAAACTCTGATTATAATGAATGATAACTAAATTTTTCCAACAACGTTTCTTTTAAAGTTGTTTTCTATGATTATGATTTTTGTATCCATAAGTAACACCCCAAATTAGCTTCCACTGCTCATAATTGTAAAAATGGGGTGTTACAGATGGTATCAGCGCCATGGTTAGTAGAAAACAAGGTCAAAACCTTAACTATAACCACATTCTTTTTTCAGCCCATCAAAGTCCCGCCCTGCCACTACATTCCGAAACAAGTATGTATATATACATAACTTTATACTATTACATAAATAACTTAGTGTTTATATACAAACTAGGTTGTTAGATAGAACTATAAGTCTTCTCCCAACCACTTTACTCCGATCTTGAGGATGCTTTTTTTCCTCTATGAATCTTCTTAAAACTTATACTTCGTCTCAACCGGATTATTTTCCACCGTCACGGAAGCATATCTTTTAATCTCGGAAAACTCTACCGATAATATGATCCCATCGGTATTCTCATCTTTCTACAATAATCCTTGTTTGAAGGACGTACAAGCATTTTATGCTAAGGAATTACTTTACCTATCACTAGATCTTATTACTTCCACCACTATTTTTGACTCCATCTCCGTAGTACCATCATCATTACTATTTGATACTATTTGATCCTCGATATTTCTTTGTTCCTGAAGAACTATTACCACCTAAGAAATGAATCTGTTCCCCATCTTCTTCCTCAACTACGTTATCTAATCCATCTCGGAATCAAACCCGTAATTTGGTATCACCATCTTCCTCAGTTTATACTCCTACCCCACCTCAGATATTTGAAATAGGGAAATGTTCAACTAAGATGTATTTGAAACATCACGAGGAACAAGTCGAAGATATTTTGAATTACTTAGAAGAACTCTCTTTTCACCGTATTGAGAAAATGGAAGAAGGACGTATTAATAGAATGATCACACAAAGGAATAGTAACGAACTAAAAATCGAACTTGAGAGAGTCCGTTCTCAGATTATCAAACTTCAAAGGAAGAAATTAGGGCAAAAAGATAAGATTGCTTTTGCTCACTACAGAATTTCCGATCTTGAACGAATCATTGAGAAAATCCAAGCTCGACACCAAACGGATCAGGAAGATCTTTAGGATGTCATCTACCGGTTCGAAATCAACAAACTCTTAGACTAGTTATAGCTTTATCCTAGCCACGGGATGTGTGGTATAAATAAAAACGCTTGTCAAATCTTGACTATGTACAGTAAAAAGGCAAGTTATTTATAAAGGCAATCCCGTTTCGTACCTTATTGTTCATCTCGTTTCATACCTTATTGTTTCCAACTTATCTCTCTTTCATCATCATTTCCACCATTTGCATCATTATCTCCGTCTTTATCATAACCTCTAAGTGCTTAAAAATTCAAAAATAAGCATTTCTCTTTAAGCATTTTAAGCATCACATTCTCTTTTACTACTTTTCAAAACTTATGATATCATTCTTAATACGTGTTATCCTCTATTCATAGAATGCCTCCCAAAAGGGCATCAACATCTGAAACATTGGCCATAACTTTAGCTGCCATCCAGCAACTAATTAATGATGGTATTTCCTCAGCTCTAAAAGCACAAGCTGCATCAATAGCAAGTGCTTGTAATCCCAATAGGAACACCGGACCTACTGGAACTCCTGTAGCAAAAACAGGAAACTATAAAGAGTTCATTAGCTGTCAACCTTTCTACTTCAATGGTACGGAAGGAGCAGTTGACCTCATCCGCTGGTTTGAACGTACTGAATCGGTGTTTTCTCGTAGCAAGTGTGCCGAGGAAGACAGAGTGACATTTGCTACCGGTACTTTAACCGATGATGCCCTGTCCTGGTGGAATTCATACGCCCAACCCATCAGAATAGAACAAGCCAATAGGATCACTTGGACCGAATTGAAAAGACTCTTAACTACAAATAAGTATATACCCACCCAACTGAAGTCAAGAAAATGGAAGACAAATTTTACAACTTGGTTATGAAAGGAAATGATCTTAAGACTTACATTAGGAGATTCCAAGAATTAGCCGCCTTATGCCCAAACATAGTACCAAATGCCGAGAAACTTATGGAAGTCTTCATTAGTGGATTACCTAGAAGCATTGAAGGAAATGTTACTGCCTCAAAACCTCAAACTTTGGAGGAAGCCATCAACATAGCCCAAAGGTTAATGGATCAGATAATAAAGCATGATTCTGTGCAAGAAGCTAATGATTGTAAACGAAACCTTGAGGATAAGGGAAACATCATCAACAACAACTATCAGAATAACTATAACAATAACAACCATAACAATGATAACCACCAGCAGCAAAACAGATATACTGGAAATCGTCCTTTGTATGAAAGATGCACCCTACATCACATAGGTCCTTGTACTATCAAGTTTTAAACTTTCAACAAGATAGGACATCTAACCAAGGACTGCAGGAGCAAAAGACCAACCACTAGAAATAATCTTCAAACAATATCCGTAACTTGTAATACTTGCGAAAAGAAAGGACATTATGCGAATCAGTGCTCAAAAGCAAAGAACCGGTCTACAAGAAAGCATACTTAGAGACAAGTTTTCTTTTGTTCACTCTAGAATTTCTACCCTAGAAACAACTCTCAAGGATATTAAAGTCTTCTTCAATCTAAAAAACTCTAATCATCAAGCTACAATCCTTGTCGTTTGTTACTTATTCTAGAATCCTGCTACGAGATATGTAGCATAAGTATCAACTCTTTTAGAGTTTCATATGTAAAGTTATCCATGAAATAATAAAGTAATAATTCCATTACATCTTGTTATCTGATGATATCAAATTTCGGCATCATTTATCAATTCTATTATTGTAAAACCCTAAAATCAGAACAAGTGCAAAATTACCAAAATGCCCCTAATGTCAGAAAATTTAATAAAAGCATGAATAAAATTCAATCAAGTGTTATAAATTATAAAGTACATCATGTGACAAGTATAAAATTTATATAAGATTAAAATATCTTATATTATGCAAGAAAAATAATTATTTCTTATATTTATGCATTTTGCCGAAATTATTATAAGTTAATTACTTATATTATGCAATTAAATATAAAATAAATTAGGGAAATTATAAAATATTTTTAGGCAAAATTAAATCTGATTTTATCCCCTTGAATACCCAAAAAACTCGGCATTTTATGTTGTATATCTTTTTATATACAATTTTCATTTGTAAATATCTTAAAAACCATTTCCTAAACCCTAAACAATTAAAGTGGCGGCACAACATTTTTATACAGCAAGGGACGAATTTTCTAGGGTTCTTGGGAGTACAAGGGAGCTAAGAAAATTATTGGTTCATTGGTTTGAAGCTTGATTCGATTTATGGTGTTCTTTTGAATTCGAAATTCCTAGCCGAACTCAATAATTCATAAAATCATCCATAATTATTCAAGGTATTTTTATAACTCATTTTACATTATATAAATTGATGCACTATTAAGTTTGGTAGGTCTCTAAACCCAACATGTTGAGGCCTTAACAACATTAACCTGATTTGCCATAACAGCGTTAACTACTGCTGAATTTGGCCTAGCAGTATTTATAACAACCCAAGATTTTTCATCAATCTATTTTACTATGATCACAATTGTACGGGGACATTTTTCGCTTTATTACATTACTTGCATTGTCAATATCTCATTAAGCAAGGTAACTTGCATAACTAAAGTAGACAAGCTCACGCAACCTATCTATGGCAATCTTGTCTTCATATATGTCAAGCAAACATCACAACATGCCAAGTCAATATCATCATATTCTTATTACAAGGTACATTATTCCTATAATGTACTATTCGCAACGTTATATCAAAACAGGCTTTAAACCGTTATCGTATACCTCTAAACCCTAATTCCATGAAGGGTTAATATCTAATGTCACACCCCGCCAAGGCGGAAACGCAAGGCGCGACATGAAAGGATATTAACATAGCACAAGCATCTTAATAGAGAAATACTAAAT